>NW_021011560.1:309399-374235 GCF_003987935.1 Bombyx mandarina | reverse complement strand
GCCGCCAGCCAGTCTTGTGTGCTCTTCGCTCTATGAGCTGGCGCCGAATCTTGTTGGAATACCCAGTGCCTGTTATTGAACATGGTATGAGAAACAGGTTCCACAAGGTTCGTCAGGACTGTATTTTGATACACAACTGCATTCGTTTTTACACCTTTCTCACAAAAATGTACCTCTGTTAAGCCCCAATAAGAAACTCCCAACCATACCATGAGCGAGGATGGAAAATGACCTCGTTGGACACGCGGAATACGGTTGCTCGCTTCTTCACTACTGTGTGCGTACACCTTATCATTTTGTTTGTTGTAGCTCTCTTCTACGGTAAAAAATTTTTCATCCGAAAAAAGAATTTCCCGATATTTTTTTCCCGCGTACCGCTTCAACAAAGCGCGGCATCTTTTCAGTCTCAGGTCCATTAGGCGAGCATTCAAACGATGTTCTGTTTTTCTTCGATATGCCCGAAGCCCTAAGTCTTCATTTAACACCCTTTTCACCGTGGTTCTGCTTAACCCCATCTGAAGGGCCAATAGTTTATGCTTACGTTTGGGATTTCTTTGAATTCGCGCCTTCACAGCTTTTATCACTGCTGGAGTCCTAACAGACCGAGGGCGACCACTTCTTGACCTGTCATCTACACTAGACATCTAGAGTCTTCATTGTATCGTTTGATGGTACGATAAACGAATCTTTTGGTTATATTCAAATTTTTCAGTATGGTAAAAATTTGAATTGGCGCGTAATCGCAACGATGCAACGCAATAACTGCAAACGGTCTTCTTTAAGCGTCCACTCCATATTTAAAAATGAGTAAAATTCTAAAAGTATACATTTTTATTTTCATGAACAATTCGAAATTCGAATTCAATAAACTTTTTTGTGGCCAGCATTCTAAAAGAAAAGTTTTTACTGTGTGACAATACTTATGACCTGACTAGTTATATATTAAAATAAACTAAAAGCCATCGTCAGGCTTACTACACGTGGTAGGGCATCGTTTCTATTTCTGCCGGGAATCAGTCGCTGTATTACACAATTGTAACATACCCTCTCGAGATGGCAATCACATTATGTTAACTGTCACTTAGCACCGGGCGGGCCGAGAGCTAGTGGAACCTTATAAGAGACTAGCAGTGCCCGTCCGCTTCGCTGGGCATTTAAAATTAACATTATTATTTCTGACCCCCACAAAAATTTTCATCATTAACGCCCCCGCAACTGATGTAGCGAGTCCAACACTGATATAAATATTAGCCTATCCATTAAGTACATGTATTTTCTATATGGATACCAAGTTTCAAGTCAATCGGATGCATAGTTCACTAGTTATAACGGAACATTCGTAAAAGCCACTGTAGATTTATATATTAGTATAGATAACTAAAATCCAACACGCGGTGCAAGGAATCCTGACGTGTGAACACAAAAATTATCGATAAATTAAAACAAACTAAGAAACGTAACGCAATTTAAAATCGGCTGATGCGCGGGGTCAATGACTGCGTGACCTCCACTGATCCCGTCTCTATACATTGCGGGCTCGCGACATTCTAACTACAGGAGTGTCCGTGAGGAGTTTGACTAATTTTGTTTTTAAATGTTCGAAAACGTTTCCCCTTTACTGTAATTTGTCTTATTTAATCATATTTCAGTGCTGGTTCACGCACTCCCTCAGGAAGTATCCGTCCCACGACTGGGCGATCGAGCAGCGCTGGCTGTCAGTGATGCTGCCGATGCTGCTCCTCTACAACGGTACGTGGGTGCGCCTCGGCCCCAACACATCATCAGTCTATAGCAATCCAGTGCTGACCATAGACCTCTCCAATTGCATGTTACCGGGCATGATCCTCGGCTACTCTCCTTTAGCTCTCGCCAGCCAACCTGCATAGATCCCTTATCCATACTCAGTGTGGTTCCAACGCCCTACCCTTTAAACCGAGTGCACATTAGAAGACGTATTATGCTCGTAGAAAATCCTTCTAATGTACAGCAGCCTTTCAAACGAGCCGTGAGGAGTCTTCAGTAATAGATAACGGTTTAGCTGTGCCCGGTACGTTTCTGGTATCCATGAACGACGGTGACCATCGCGTTGGCCGTACGCTCGTCTTTTTTTTCTCTTATCTACTCTAGTAACCTCGAAGGGCTATTCTAAATTCACCGAACCAGTAGGTGAGCAAGAGCAATGCTTCGCAGAATCTACAACCGGATCGGAAACGCGACCCACTGAGAAGATCCCGTGAGAAACTCAGTGGGCTGTGTCTGTGGGTTAATTTACTTGCCGAGCCCTTTGCAAGCGACGGGTACAGCTGGACAGTGACCGATGCTTGAGGTACCTAAAAGCACCGGTAATGGCTCGGGAGGATCCGTAATGACGTGTTTAGGGCCTATCGTCTACTGACAATGGCAATACAAAGTGCACGCTAGAAACATCTCTAAGCAGGGTCAAGTTACAGAGAGTGTGGTCGGTGTGCAGATCCGCTGTTCCCGCTGCGGCTGGTGTCGGCGAGCTGCTTCGCGCCGCTGATGGACTCGGTGTTCCAGGCGACCTTCTTCGCGGGCCTCATGCTGTCCTGGCTGGCACAATACCACGGGCTGCGACAGGTGACCGTATTACCGTGTCGACAACTTTTTTTTTTATTGCTTAGATAGGTGGACGAGCTCACACCTGGTGTTAAGTGGTTACTGGTAGACACCTACAACGTAAATGCGCCACCGTGTAGGTGAGCTCACGGGGCTCAAACCGGAGTGTTGCTAACAGTGGCCCTAGCAAGAGCTTATTACTGGTGGTAGGACCTCTTGTGAGTCCGCACGGGTAGGTACCACCGCCCCGCCTATTTCTGCCGTGAAGCAGTGATGCGTTTTGGTTTGAAGAGTGGGGCAGCCGTTGTGACTATACTGAGACCTTAGAACTATATCTCAAGATGTGTGGCGCATTTACGTTGTAGATGTCTATGGGCTCCAGTAACCACTTAACACCAGGTGGGCTGTGAGCTCGTCCACACATCTAAGCAATAAAAAAAATAAAAAAAAAAAAAAAAAAAGAGCAGTGCTTCGCTGAATCACCACCGAATCGGAAACGCGACCCACTGAGATCAATATATATTAGGAGTAGTGACAAAGGGAAGTTATTCCAATGAGAGGGTGAAGTTACTCATCACGATACGGATGTAGTTGTTCGGAACTTGCTTAAGCTTATGTTGAAATTGTAGTTAGTACGATTCAAGCATCCATCTATTTATTTTTATTTATACTTATTGTACACACAAAGAAAATACAATAAAAAACAGATTTAAAGAATGTCTAAATACTATGTACAAAGGCGAGCTTAACTCATTCATGAGTTTTCTTCCAGCAAACCAATAGCAGAGTGAAATACGATGTATAAGAGGGGAATAGTGTACAATATAAAAGCTATTAAAGCATGATTTTTAAACTAAGCTTTAAAAAAAAATTCTAATATAAAATAAAAAACACATATAAATAGACATACATAAAACAATAACTTAAATACAATTAAAGTGACAGGAAATGTTTCTTCATTTGACTCTTAAAAACTTCTAGAGAGGAACTCCATCCATCATATATCTTCTGTGACTACCGTCACTAGTTCCTTATACATAGCACGATCACTCATGAACGTACTCCGCGTTACTTATGCACGAGAGTATGAGCCAGGCCGCACGTTGCCGCGCGCACTGACTGACCCGACTGGGCTCGGCTGAGGTTCACGTGCTCTTGTTCACAGAACGACCGCGGCTTCGTGTCGTTCTACCTGTTCAAGCTGGTGGTGGTGGGCTCGGTGTGGGCGCCGGCGATGGTCGTCACCGTCTGGCAGAAATATTACGCGTATTACGATCCCACCTTCAACTACATGATGTCGCCCAACTATCCGGTAATTTACTTATTTATTATAATATATTATACAAGACCTGAAAAAACCCTTCACATACCCAAGACAACAATAACCCCAACTTGATATCCCCAAAAGTTACAAAGTGTTAATATCTGCCGTTCTCGTTAACTTTCTGCGGCGATATGTGGTGTAAGTGTTTGATTAGTGATTTTTTCTTTCATTTTTATCCCTAACCCACAAAATGACAAAACTAATTACACTATCGATAACGCTTATCGACAACAAGAATGCGCATCACTATGCCTGTCCATAAAGCTCGTGAGTGGAAGAGAGAGCGAAATACTCGCTTCACCGCTCCGATTTTATATGACCCAAGCTGCACGGACAAAATAATTCTAATTCTAGTAATTGCATTACATTGCATTCCGCGTCACCAAAACAATGAAGTGCGAAGAGACCTCAACATTGGATAGACACGGGTTGAAGAAGAGAAGAGTATTAACAATTATCTGTAATGGATGATTTATTGTATTACCGATTGTCCTGCCATACGACACGCGACTGCTTCGCACTAGGAGAGGTTCGGGGTGCACAGTGCAGGGGACTAGGTGGTACTGCTAGTGTGGAAATAATTCTGTGGGTTCGTAGTGGGATTTTCGTAAATAGTTCATGAGCACCAGCTAGGTTCGTATTTACTTAGAGAATCCGGACAACACTGGTCCCAAGGGCCTATATGTAACAAAAAAAAATGGCGCGCGTGCAGCGTGCAGCGTGTTGCACGTAAAAGAAGTGAAACTTCTTTTGCAGTTTGTAGAAACTAAACTATTCATATCGTTAGCCTTGCAATATAGTAGCTTATATGAAATCCAATAGCTGTCACTAAGCTAAATTAAATATAAGATAGTTAATATGTTACTGGCGTGTACGGAGTAATAAGAAACTAATAACAAGCCATCTAGTGGCCGACGCCCGTAAACAGTGGTTCTCGAGACGCTCTGTTGATTTCTCACTCTCGCTCTTTCTAGGTGTATTTTTTCTCTCTAACCGTAACGAGTCTGTTGCGAGTTAAGTTGTACTCACAACGTGCCTAAAGAAGTTTAACTTCAAAATTGTATTGTAAGAAATAATCGTCCGTCTGTACCATCCTCGTTTTGTTTCAGATCGTAAAGACGATGTTCTTCACGGGCCTCGCCGTGTACTTCCTGTACCTACTCATACTCATAGTGAAGGCCTACAGTGATTTAAGGAACATGCCGTTTTTTGGTAACTACCCGCCTGCGCACATTACGTAACGAAAACCTACCACACGACTAAATATTCACATGTCTTAATTTATTAGACACTTTTAATGAGTTACTGGAGCCCGTAGACAACAACAACGTAAACGTCATCTTGAGACATAAGGACTAAATCTAAGTTCTATAGTCGAACGGCTACCCTACCCTTCCAATCAGACCGCAACACTGCTTCGTGGCAAAATCAGGCAGGGTGGTGGTACCTACCTGTATGGACATGCGTAATATTTAATTCAAGATTTGACTGAAAATATAACGAGAATACTTCTATACATTTCTTATATAAAGACTTTGCATCTTATATTAAAATGTTATAAAAATAACCAACTTACTACGATAAAATTAGTAAATTTAAAGAATTATTATGTATTAAAAAGAACTAAAGGGGTTTAATTTAAATTCTCATTCAAGTCTGAGCTATTTAAAATTAGCTCATTAGGGAGTCACGGTGGGCAGTGTCCTGTATGCCCACTGTACGCACGGTGCACACTATGTCTCCTGTGTCCCCTGTGTCCAGTATGCCCTCCGTACGCACTGTGCCCCCTGTGCACACTTTGTCCCTTGTGTCTGTTGTGTCCCCTATTTCCCGTGTGTCCCTGTGTCTCCGTACGCAGTGTGACTCCTGTGTCCCCTATGCCTACTTTGTTCCTGTGTCCCCCGTACACAATGTACCGCCTGTGCCTACTGTACGCACTGTACCTCCTGTGTCCCCTGTGCTGCCCGTATCCACTATGTCCCCTGTGTTCCTGTGTCCCCGTGTGCACTGTACTGCCCGCGCGCGTTGCAGACGTGCGACTGCGCTGCGTGTCTGCGGGCGCGGGCGCGGCGGCGGCGCTGGCGGGCGCGGTGTGCGCGCGGGGGTGGGGCGGCGCGGCGCTGCAGGACCACTGGGCGGCGCGGCACCCGCACGACACGTCCGCGCCCTTCATGGCGCTCTACTCGCTCTTCAACTTCGACCTCTACGCGCTCGCCTACCTGTACTCGCCGCCCACGGTCGAGCCCCACGGTAACCATCCACTACCAACACTTGCACAAGACACAACTAACATTTATATGCTGCTTAATAGTGTACATACTAATAAGATATTCAATTAATTATAAATCTAAATATAACTAGTCAGGTCATAAGTATTGTCACACAGTAAAAACTTTTCTTTTAGAATGCTGGCCACAAAAAAATTTATTGAATTCGAATTTCGAATTGTTCATGAAAATAAAAATGTATATACTTTTAGAATTTTACTCATTTTTAAATATGGAGTGGACGCTTAAAGAAGACCGTGTTGCAGTTATTGCGTTGCATCGTTGCGGTTACGCGCCAATTCAAATTTTTAACATACTGAAAAATTTGAATATAACCAAAAGATTCGTGTATCGTACCATCAAACGATACAATGAAGACTCTAGTGTAGATGACAGGTCAAGAAGTGGTNAAAAAAAAAAAAAAAAAAAAAAAACAACGCAAGATATTTGACAGATGCCTGAATCTCGCTTACGACATTTTTAAGTTAAGCTCGCATATAATATACAAGTTCCGAACAACAACATTCGGACCGTCGCGTCGGTCTGCCGAGCAATATCACCCGCTCGGTGGAAGAACTTCCCTTTGTCGTGTACCTACAAATTTATTAACATAAGAACTTTATCGTTTTAAATTCAACACACACAAAGAAATCATTTCAAATTAATCAATCCGTCGTGTGATTCCTCACATAAAAACATAGTTTAGTTTTCGTTCATTTCTATTTTTTAAAACGAAACCTTTGGCATTATAGTAAAGAACACAGTTGATATGGTTTGCTAAAAAACCAACAAACACTCATTAAATAATAATAAATTTGGGTAAATTTATAATTAAACCACAATAAGATGTTTAAGCTTCATTCCTCTAAAGGACGCGATTGTGTTAATTTCATAATAATCAATTTTCCCGCGAGCCTCTGTATAACAAATCTCGTTAAGTCAAAACATGACGTCATCGCGTCGCTCCGGGCGGCTGCACTCTGTAAACAATGAAAGCAACGTAATACGATGACGTCACAACATAACAATACAGAAATGTGGTTTAAAAATAATATTTTAGATGTACCTTCTCTAATTGTATTTTTTTTATTGCTTAGATGGGTGGACGAGCTCACAGCCCACTTGGTGTTAAGTGGTTACTGGAGCCCATAGACATCTACAACGTAAATGCACCACCCACCTTGAGATATATAATAAGTTCTAAGGTCCAGTATAGTTACAACGGCTGCCCTACCCTTCAAACCGTAACGCATTACTGCTTCACGGCATAAATAGGCAAGGTGGTGGTATCTACCTTCAAGCTATTCCAGCTAGGCGCGGACGGGTAGTTCAGCTCCCGGGCTCAATTTGCTAACACTCAACTCGAATTTGCTAACATTAGCCCTAGAAAGAGCAGCGCTTCGCTAAATCTGCCACCAGATCAGAATCGCGACCCACTGAAAGGATCCGGCAACAAACTCAGCGGGCAACATATTTGAGCATCTTATCAGTGCTTTCTACATTATTTTCACTTTAGTACAGACTTCCCACTATAATCCTTTTCTCGATTTGTATTTTCTCGCCATTCCCTCCCACCACTATAGCTGCAGTATAACCATAATAATACGTCAAATTCTCAATTATACTGCACAACGATTGCCCTGCCCTACAAATTAGAACCCATGGCACCTTTAGAATTATAGAGACCCATTTCGAAATTTTTGGATTTCGTCTTTAATTCAAGAACGACCCTTTTCAGCGACTCTTGGTAATCAAATGACCAGAAATAGCTTATAAAGGGACAAAGCTATCCATCGATCTCTTTCACTCCGTTCCCTACCTCTACGTTTTTTCGGTTTGAGAACTTAAATGGATATTTTCCAAAAAAACTCATTTTTTGAGTTGGGTCTTTATAATTCTAAAGGTGCGCAATGACCTCGCGCCAGAAATAGGCAGAACGTTTAATCCTACCCGTGCTCGCTTACACGCAATACAATTTAGGTGGAATTATTTTATTATTATTTAAAGTTTTTCTGTTATCCAAATGAAGCTAATTAGGAAACTTAGATCTTATAAAGGTTACGCTTGCAATTTGTTTTACAGAAACGTCCATAACAAAAGACAATCCCGCCTTCTCGATGATCAACGATTCGGACGAGGACGTCATCTATGGCTCGGACGAAGACAGCCGGCGGCCCCTCAACTCGCACCATCGAGTCAGCACAGAAGACATATGATTCCACCCGCGGACATTATAAACTATTTTCATTGTATCACGTAACCGATCTTGTTATGTATAAAATATTAAATTATTTTTTATTTAATTTGGTTTTAAAAGAACTTTTTTTTTTGTGATGACTTAACTACGTGAATTACATTATATAAAGGTGTTGTAATTCGAATACAGCATTTCTATGAAACTAATGACTAAGGGCCTTATCATACTAATGGTTTGGGAGCGGCTGCGTGACGGATACGCAACGTTTTCGTCGCGTTTTTGTAGCGAGTTAACGACGTACAATACACTCAGTAACAAAATGGATTCCAACGAGTCTGTTGGTTTTGTTACTACGAAGTACCTACTACTGACTTAAGTCATGAAGACGCACGGACTGGAGTGGAGCATGGTAGACGGGTTGGCATTCGTAAGAGACAGTACAAAATGGCGTCTACGCCACTCTACGCCATACGACAGCGATCTCGCCGCGCATGCGCAAGGAAGTCGCTGCGCACGCGCGGCGTGTTCGTTGCGCGCCCGCTCCGCTTTGAGAACGCTCGCAAATCGCTAGTAAATGAAGTGTATTACATATCTATGGCTAGTATGATAAATCCCATATGGCTTGATCACACGTACCGAGCAAACGGGCGAGACAGTAAAATATTTCTTGGCCGAGACAGTGATGTAAGCGAGTAACTGATCACACGTGTTTTGAAATTAGCACAGTCAGTTCAGTTCTATTGAGACTTTAATTCGGACACGATGGATCGTAAAAAGATTATTGGAAAATATATAAAATTACTCATTCCACTATTAGCAGAAAATTTAAAGGAATTGTTGGAAAAAGAGCAATGCTGGATTGTTATTTTATTTCATTTATTTTTTATTTTCAGACATGGTGTATTGTTATTTTATTTGGAGTTGTTTTAAAGATAAAAATGTCAAAAACGGCGCGCGCGGCGACGTGATAACAATCATGTATCCGAGTGGCGAGACAGTGCACGGTCAGACCTGCCGAGAGAGCGAGCGAGACAGTGCGGGACAGCGTACACTCGGCCTAGTAAGTAGAACGGAAGTCAAGCTACTGGCTCGCTACTTCGTTCGGCCGAGCGCTCGGCGCTATGTTTATACGCACCGAGTACTCGGCCGAGAGCACTGTCTCGCCCGTTTACTCGGTACGTATGATCAAGCCATTAGCAGCATCGGTTGCCGGCCTCGTATCCCGCACATCAGCTAGTCGCTACTGACAAAGTCCGGAACCCATCGCTTGCGACGAAGGACTAGACGAGCGAATTAACCCACAGACACAGCTCACTGAGTTTCTCGCCGGATCTTCTCAGTGGGTCGCGTTTCCGATCCGATGGTAGATTCTGCGAAGCACTACTCTTCCTAGAGCCAGTGTTAACGACACTCTGGTTTGAGCCCCGTGAGCTCACCTACATGTTAGGGCGAAGCTGAAATAGCCTCTTAAGACTATCAGCATAAGTAGGGGAAAAAAACTGTCAAGAAAAAGTTTAGTGTAGCACGCTAGAGACTACCTACTAAATTTTTTATAACAATTTAATAACCTCGACCGCTATCAACAAACGTCTAATCTAAAACTACGAAATTAAATTAAGTTATTAAAAATCAACAAAACAACACCTCGAGCAATAAATTAAAATGACCTTGCCTTCGAAGGCTTGATAATGTTTAAGAAGAAGTGCTTATCTTTGTCGACTACCGACGAAGTTTATATGTAATAAAACCGGGTCACCGTATTCTTTTAACCAGGCCAAGTAATAAATGCAACGCTTCAAGAAACGTTATAATCCGCACAATCATTTTCTTCTTTTTCTCCACCTTATCCCACTAGGTGAGGTCGGCACAGTTAATTTTCTCTTCCATTCTTTTCTATCAGCCGTCATCCCAATACTCACTCTCTCTCTCATAATATGTTTTATATAATCGGCACAATCATATAAGACATATTTGTTAATGTGCTTTTTTAAACGTATTTAAGTCAGTCTCTAGTTCCCATAGTACAGCGAATCCTAGTTTGGGACTAGATGACCGTGTGTGATTTGTCAACGATTATTTATTTATATAATGAAGGAACAAAATAACATTTCATTTATTAAAAAAATATACATACTTTTTTGAAGTGAAACTTCTAATGCGTCTTCCAACAAGGTTGCGTTAAACGTTTAACGCTACCATGGAATAGAAAGAGACAGAGCGAGAGTGAATGCGTGGCACTCGAACGCACGCGCGTAGTATACCTGTTACAGGCCAGCGCAACCTTTTTTTCTTTTTTTTTTCCTATCTAGCTGAGAGCCTTGAGAGGCTATTTCAGCGTAACATTTACTAGTAGGTGAGCTCACGGGGCTCAAACCTGACGACGTTGCTAACACGAACGAAGCAAGAACCGTGCTTCGTAGAATCTACCACCGGATCGGAAACGCGACCCACTGAGAAGATCCGAAGATCCGGCGAGAAACTCAGTGGGCTGTGTCTGAGTGTGTCTATATATTTATTTTTCTATTTATAATTCAAAATATATATAATATAAAAGTTGAAGATATCGCATCTCTTATACACATCATTCCCTATCACAAAAGCAATCTGATTTAAGGATGAAAAATGAAAACAAACTCAGACGGGCAAAGTAGATCAAAGTTGGCCTTGACCTGGCATTGCGATTATCGCAGCCCATGGCCGACTCGCGTTGACAAGAAGTCGAGTCTCAGATTTCACTAAACAACTATTCCATCCTTCAAACCTGACCGAACGCTTTGCAAGAAAAAAAACCTTATTTACCCTTTGAGCACGAACTGTTGATATATCGACTCTCTATTAATGCGTATAAAGTGCACAGCGTCGGAATACTGACTATTTACGCAGTTTGATTGTAGGTATTAGTTATCGGTACCTGTACGGACATTCTTAGCGCGCGCTTGTATAACATTTTTAATAAATTAATTACATTTATAATCCGTTTAAAATTATTTTTCTGTGAATTTAACATTAATGTTTGTTGAGTTAAATTTCTTTTTAAAGTACTTCTTTTCAAAAATCCTTTAGCAATTTCTGTAAAATATGTGAAAATAAGCTCAGCACTAAAAGAGTTAAAGTTTCATTTTTATAACACAATGACCTGCCTCAAGATTTGAACTTCAACCCTTGTTTGCTGCGAATTATTATATTTTCCAAATCATTTATCTTAAACGAATAATTTTATTAATTTTCTGGTAGACATCTTGAGCTCACAGGTCCTCCAAATCGATCGCTCATTGATTTGAGAATGTATTTAGAGAAGCTGTAAAGAGTCACATTTGAACGATGAGACAGCAACTATAGTTGAGACTTATATGTAACGTCTCAAGGTGAGTGGTTACATTCTCATTGTGACATCTAGGGGCTCGGATAAACATTTAACCAGTACACCCATTTTTTCTCCTACATATTCGCTAGTAGCATAAAAGCTATTCGAGATACACCCGGACGGGTAAGTGAGCGCACAGGCTTAACTTGAAAGAATTTGCTAACACTAGCCCCCGCAATAATTCAAAGTCGGGTCGATGCGTTTGAGATGTGGTGCTGGAGGAAATTGCTGCGGATTCCCTGGACGGCGCATCGGACAAACGCATCAATCCTGGAAGAACTAAGCGTCTATTAGACTCTCCACCATTTGCCTACGTAGGATTTTAGTTTTTCGGTCACGTTGCCAGGAAAAAGGGTGACAATCTCGAAAGACTTCTCATCACCGGTAAAGTGGAAGGAAAGGGGCCTAAAGGGCGTAGTCCCATGCGCTAGTCCGATCAAATTAAGACGACTTTGGACTTAAGTATCAATGTTGCTATCCACTGCGTGGTGGACAGGGAGGAAGGGAGGAACATAGTCCTAACAAAAGTGCTCCGTAAAGGTGACGACCCTCAGCACCGAGGAATACGGCGCACGCCGGGAGCCCCAGCAAGAGCAATGCTTCGTAGAATTTACCACCGGATCGGAAACGCGACCCACTGAGAAGATCCGGCGAGAAGCTCACTGGGCTGTGTCTATGGGTTAGTTCGCTCGTCGATTACGACGGAGAGTTTGACGAGGACGGTGACCGGTGGTTGAGGGTCCTAAAAGCACGGAGAGTGAATCCAGGGAATCTGACGAAACATTTTTCAGGCGACGGCGGCTTTGCATTGCCCCGTCGCGGTTAGATAAGGCACCCAACCATTTAACCTCTATACCTAATAAAATTAACTAAAAATAAACTGTGGTGAAAATGCATCGCAATCGATATTACAATTCACTTTTTGATTAAATAAAATAAAAACAGACAATTTTAGTGACGCCGTTTTATTTTAGTAAAAATACGGATAAATTATTTACGAACTTAAATATACATTTATGTCTAAATCAGTTCTTCTTAAGACCTTTTCAAAAATATACTTCATAATCGCAAGCGTGTTAACAGAAGCAGACATTTCGCCATAGATAATAAATACACTTAATTTCGCCCGCTATCTCGCTCACTTCAGCCGTTATCCAATTACAGCACAAGAGCGCATTATGCGGCATAATGCTCAACTAAGCTTCAGCATAATTCGGCATTGTGCGCCACTGAGTCGCATTATGCTCTGTAATTAACCATTACTTAATGGTAGTTTTCAAATTACTGAACTTGAAATTACTTGAACCAAAATCATACCGAATTTTTTTCTGATTATTATACAAGTTAGTTTCGTGAATCGAAGTGAAATATATAGTCTATAATTAGATTAGCGCTGAATTCATCACCAAAAAAATATTTTTTATATAATTATTTCAGATTTATTTCATTTCTGCATTTTCACAAATTAAATTTTCTGTAATATAATAATCATATTAATTAATAGTGATTTTTAAGCCAGTTTTATTCGATTGAAAATTAATCGATTAATCGATCGATTAATCTCGATTGAAAAACCTTGTTCCCGTGGCTTCACGGTTATTTCATGTGGAGACTGAGCACTCCTCAATTCTACTGAAAATATTTCCATTAAAAACCAAAATAAACTAGATTATCTTCACAGGCGTTCGGTACATAATTCGTCCTAATCAGTTGATAGGTACGCATTCTGTTCTATTAGTTCTGCTTCTGTTTACATGCTTGAAATTTAACGTTTTCCAAAGTATTATTAACAACTTGATAATTATTATCAGACAAAATAATACTCGATTTATAGATTTGACAGTTGTCAAGTCTGTCAGACAAAATCGAATAATACATTTGTCAAGTTTCAATATTATCAGGTGAGATATTATTGGGTAAAAATACTGAATTATTTTCTTTGGGTCTAATGCTCTCTCATCCGTTGGCTGGCTAAGAGGTCAGTGGACACTTACAAGACTCAACTCCAATCAATTAGAATCATGTTAACCTTTACTATGTCATTACGAACGTATGGAAGAAATTAAACAATATTCATTAATCCAACGAGGATTTAAACTTTACTATCATATTATATTTACAAATTTTACTAAGTCATATGTCGTATATATGTTTATATACAAAACATGTTTGTTTTTGTAAATTAAAAACTAATACTAAAAAAGGCAGCAAAAGGTACCGATTTTTCGTATTCAACAGCACAAAGAAGGTTTAATGAGTACAGCTATAGTCTCAAATTAAAATTAAAATTGTTAAAAACAATTAATTAATTTCTCAATTTAAATAAACAATTTAGGAACCCCTATTTTTTTACATAGCATAGATATCTCCGAAGCTGGTCATTTATCTATAGATGTGTCATGTTCTCTGGTTATCAGTAAACCTTCTGTATAGCTTGCACTGTATATATTATAGATGTTTCAGTAATCAAGTGATTCGTTTTCATAACGGTAACAAAAATACGGAAGTTTTTCATTAAAAAAAAAGAACCAAAAAATATTAATTACCAATTAAATAAAAATGGGCGAATTTTAACACATAAATCTATCTTTAACGCAAACATTTTGAATTTAAGTGAGCACATGACAAGCTGTGGATATCACAACGACAAGACGTTTTCGACCTTGAGGTATGAGACCGAAAGCCTAATATTGAAACGTCTGTCCTACCATTCGTATAGGAACTCATGAGTGTCTTACATTATTACTCAAGATTAAATTCATTTATTTTAGAAAGATTGGCTTCTATTGCGAAGTGTTTTCAAAATCATAGCTGTTTAATTATGCAATAACAGTGTTTAATTTCAATGTTCAGTGTGCTTAGTGCAAGTTTTTACGAATGGTAAACCGTTGACGTCGCCCAAAGCACGTCATTACGGATCCTCCTGATCCATTAACGGTGCTTTTAGGCACCACAAGCACCGGTCACCGTCCTCGTCGAACCCGTCGCTTGCGACGGAGGGCTCGACGAGCGAATTAACCCATAGACACAGCCCACTGAGTTTCTCGCCGGATCTTCTCAGTAGGTCGCGTTTCCAATCCGGTAGTAGATTCTGCGAAGCACTGCTCTTGCTAGGGTCAGTGTTAGCAAAAATCTGGTTAGAGCCCCGTGTGCCCACCTACACACGTTAGGGTGAAGCTGAAATAGCCTCTCAAGGCTATCAGCATAGGTAGGCAAAAAAAAAACAAAAAAAGCAAGTTTTTTAACTTCTCGATCGCGTAAAAGTTAACTCAAATTTGTATGCAGTTGGAACAGCGCCCCTAGCGGCAAACGTAGGCAAATGTCCCAACTCCATACAAAATTGAGTTAGCTTTTACGCTATCGAAAAAGTTAACTCATACTAAGCACACTGAACAGTATTTGGAACACAAAACATGAATAATGTTGCAAGTTAATAAAAAAATTAAATAACCCCATATTACGAGAAACTTAAACGTGTTTTTAATACTAACACCAATTCAGTTGTTTCAAAATCTCCTAATAAATAACCTATGTACGTGAGAAATAAATAGGGAATTTTTAAACACTTTCTACAAGATATAAATATTAATCAGTCACGTTACAGTTTCCTTCAACAAGATGGCATCATTTTTATAAGTTTTGGCAGCACTATAACGTTGCGTAGCAAATAAAAATAATAGAGGCAGACAATGAATATCCAGAATTAAAAACAATGCAATCGAAACTTCAACATCACCTTTCAAGGTCGGCGGTATTCAGTGTGGTGTTTTTTTACCCTATAGTAGAATTATTTTGTCAGTGCAGTTTGGGTCATAAAACATAGCCCGGCTAGGGCGGTGAGCATGTTGCGCGGGCGCAACGTCATTATCGATAAAAACAAATGAGTCATCGAAGGCAGGTACACGGCGGCGGGGCGGTATACGAAGGGTGGTGAGACATGTTACGTTATGAGTCATTTGTTGTCGAAGAGAAATGTGTTTTTATGCATTCGCTCTCTGAATTTCTTTAGTGACACCATGGCTACTCCTTTGTTTTGTACCAAAACGGTAAATTTATTCAAAATAATATTTCCACATGTTGTTATCAACAATGTGTTAAAAATTTTCACTGAAATGAAAATAGATCCCGAAAAGTTACTAAGTGTAAATTTTTACTTTCATTTTTATCACTAACCCACAAAATGACAAAACTAAATACACTATCGATATCGCTTATCGAAAAAAATAATGCGCATCACTATGCTCGTCTATAAGGCTCGTGAGTGGAAGAGAGAGCGAAACATTCGCTTCACCGCTCCGATAATTTATGACCCAAACTGCACGAACAAAATAATTCTACTACAGTAACTATTACCCCAGGCAGAACGACTTGGAATTTTTTCTTTAAAATTTCCTTAAGCAGACTTAACCTAATAGGCGTATGGCTCTAATAAAGAGTAAATAAAATTTTAAAAAAATCCTTAGAAACAATGTCCAAGTCAGCATCAATAATTATTTTTGAGCGAAGCGATACGGTTGATGGCGGTGTCGTCATGAAACATTACATGCATTCCTTTTTTGTGATTCGACAGATAACCCCACAACTAGACTTCATGTACTTAAACTTATGAATTTATGAAATGATTTAATATCATTCTTTTTGTTTTTTAAATTCATATTAATACGATTTTAATGTGATAGAGTCAACCCTATGGCCTATGATACGGCATAATAAAAAACTGTGTGCGCTAGTTTTTAACTAGAAAAATAGATTTTATATGTGAAACATAGATTTCATACTTATAATTGACATCATAACATACCAGTTGCTGAGTTTGTGGATGTTCCTAAGTGATTTTGATACTAGTATGACAAAAAGAAACGTAATATCGTTTTTTAACTAAGCCCACTTTTGGACTAGTAGCTCACATTGAACTTCATAGATCATCATCATATGAGTGACATAGTTTTTTTTTAATTATTATTATCAGGTTTTTTAAAATAAGAATTGGCAACCCAATATTACTTTCATAATGTTCATGCATATATGTAAATTATATCCCATATAAATTATATGCATGAACTGTGCTTCTGATATTCCTGAGGTTATATTATACTATTAGTTCTTTTTTTACATCTTCATTTCAAACAAATAAAGAACAAATACAAAATCATTACATTTTACTAGTTGAAAAATATTTTTCAGCATTATTTTAGTCCTTAGAGCTATACAATAAACAAATTAAATACATAAAATACGTTAACTGCTATGTATCAATTTTTGAGTATCAATTCAAACAGGTATGACAATAACTTAAATACAAAGCTTCATACCAAAACGCCGCCATCTTGTTTTCCGCCATTTTATATTCATGCTTCAAAACGCCATCTTGTGTTAAGATGTTCCACCATTTTCTTACTAAAAATAATATCACTGCTGTAAGCATAGTCAAATCAACTCAACTTAGTCAGTGGTGTGGAATTAATTCAATTAGAATACAAACTTAAATGTACAAATGTTATGAATAATAAATAGTATCAGCAACATACCTACAATAACTCAATAAAAATTACTCTAAAGATATAGTCTGTAGATTATTAAATGTATGGGCTATGAGTATGATAGGTTGAGGATTGGGGTGAGGTTGCAGTACTGCTGGGAGATGCCTGGCGCCACATGGATCAGCGGGGAGTGCTTGTGGTGTCGATGCAGCTGCTCGTCTCAAAATTGCTCCACCTCTCATCACACAAGCCACACCTGCACGTGGGTCACAATTCTCATTACTACTACTGCTCTCATCATCAGAACAAAGGTCAATCACTTCACATTCTACTTCAGATCTTCTCAACGGGTCTGCAATCTTTGTTTCTTCATCTTCTCCTTGATCAGTGTCTATATTGTCCACAAATATAACATCTTTTTCTTGTTTCTGTTGTAGTTCACTTTCCAATTTATTTTTGCACTGTTGAATATAGTCTTCTATTTTTTCTTCAGACATTCTTTCAACATTAACAGTGAGAGCTCTGCATTTCAATAAACACAATTGAGCTTTAAGATCTAATATATCTTTATTTCTCTGGTCGGGGAACACATGCTTTCTGTTCCAATAATCTATAGGCCTCTTATATCTTACAGGGAATTGTTGATGTTTATTTTTACTAACTACATTTTTACTAAGGGGAGTGGAAGTACAACAGTAGCGTTCAATTCTCTCCCTTGAATAACTTGTATCTCTCTGTACTAATGTTTTAGCATTTTTAATGTAAGCTAATGATGAAAAGGGATAAGGTGGCCCACGGTCAATATTTGCAGCATTCCTAGCGTTCTTAGGTCTTGCTTCATATTCTATATGTTCAGACCCTGAGCATTGAACATCTGTAGCCTGTTTTAACTTCAATGCAGCTAAGAACTCTGGTAAACCACCACTCGTGCCAGCAGGAGAGTTGTCACCATGACACAGTCTTTCATGGACTTGTAAATTGTTTAAATTGTCAAAATGACTATCACAATTGTCACACAAATAAATGTCTGCAGCTCTCACCACAGGTTCTTCGTCTTCAATTTGTACATCCTTATCATAGTTTATATTCTCATTTCTGAATGTAACCAATAGACGGTTACTAGGTATATAATAAAGGGATGTTGTGTGATCCTTGTTGTCAACGTACAAAAGACGGTTACGGGGGTATCGCGACAATTGCGCTGAAAAGACCAGCAGAAATGCACTCTTGTGGTATTCATAGCATTTTTTGACAACATTTTTCAACCTGAGCTCCCAATCGTTGGGCACAGCTGCAGGCCTCACGAAGGGATGCGTGAACTCGACGTTGCTGGGCCACCATGGAGGCTGTCGAATATCCTTAGCTGTATCGTGACCCCAGGAACATGTCACCATAAATGTTATAAACCTCTCGAGCTCGCCGGCTCTGATCTTCGAAAGCGGTATCGGATTGCCATTGGCGAACAACAGCGGCAGATTAGCGATCATCGTTCCCGTAAGTTATTGTTATGGTCATCGAAATCTGACGAGGAGCATTTCTTGGAATCTCATTCCGCTCAACGATATTAAAACGAACATCACGAAGGCGCACACCATTGTGCCACTGCTGAAGCTATACATTCACAATTCATAAGTTCTGTCACTAAATTTCATTGACACGAAGTTGCCTCCAAAATTACGAGAATTGTTTTCCAATTCAAGAATCATAGAAACGAGAAAGCATTTGTCCGATGCATTTAAAACTCAAAAGCGAGAAAGAAAGATATAGATCCACAGACTTAATAAAACTTTGTTACGACTTATTTTCTATGCGCATGAAAAATAATGCGATTGCTATACGAAGTGACGAGCGGACGGGGCCAAATCGGGTCAACTATCAGTCGGACTGTTGCCAGCCCTGCACATTCACATAAATCTAAATCTTTTTTCCAAATCCCATCAGTTTTCATATGCATTTCTCATCTAAATTGGTCCTTAAAGCCATCCGGTACAACTTTAGCTAAAATATAACTAAAATCTACAAGAATCAATGTGCTATCGTAGTAATTGATTTTGATTTGACTTTGTTCGAATTCAAAGTAGAACATCAGGTAATATTTGTAAAACTATACACTTATAACTTTTTTTTTTTTGTACATCGGATCGTAAGCTACACAGTTTTTCGCAAGCAGTAAAGTAATGTTGTGAAAAACAGTTTTACCGTTCGAAAAGATTGGCAACATTGCTCTAGTCCACACAGGATGCACGTAGTCTACTTAGAATTAAACTAGCAACTGTCTGCGGTCTCGCTTTCTGTACGAAGCTGAATTCCTTTCAAGGTAAATTGTATTAACAGCTATATTAATTATTGTTGTAACTTCTAATAGGTAAAGAGGGTTTCTTTTTTGGGAGATCTACACTAAGCGCGTTTTTACGTGATATACATAATAACGGTTCGAACTCGGAACTTGAATTTTATATTGCAAACTTATCGAAAATGTCGTTAGCCCCATTCCGACATTGTCTTAATATTTCTTTCCACATTGTAGGAAGAGTAATTGGTGACACTGTTCAAATAATATTAATGGAACACGATGCACATATTTCGACGACTTCGGTGTGCATTTGGGTTCCAAGGTATTTTATAAGGTAACGTGCAAGGTGTATTTTACATTTACCTGATTTGCAAACTTTTTAATTGTTTTACAACATTAATTAATTTACATCTATAAAATCTGACAATACTGACTATGCCAGAAGCTGTTTAATTTACTATGACCTTACTGAAAGACAGACGGACTTTAGAAAAATGGTCGGTGCATGGAATTAATGGGTTCATTTAATACACTGTATTACCGAATGGGGCTCATCGCTACGACACATTCTTGTAATTTTTTTTAATAAGGCGATTGGCTTCTATCGATGCCATTGTAATCAGTGCCGAGAAGTTTATTTATTTAAGAATGTAATCAACGGGATGAAAATTGAAATTAAATGAAACGAGATGAGGTCGTATGAAATACAGTCTCATAAAATGATGTTTTTTTTAAACTGAGACTTCAATGATTTTTTTTTAAGAGAAGTCACTTTTGCAACTTTGTTTCATTTTTGCCCTGTCACAGATGCTAAAACATTAATAAACGACTGCTATTACATGTTGAACACAAACATCCCATTAACAAACCAAACAATTCACTAAACTTTGCTCTTCATGTAGGTAGGTACCCGTCCACGACATACGGTGCTCTAGCAACAGCACAGATAATACTCTTGGATTGGACCACTGAAGTATGAAACCTACTTAATATGACATTGACAGACAATGACATGTTTATGATGACCAAACTTCAGGATAAAGTTTAAAATTGTTTAGTTTGGCTTTTTTTGTTTGTGTGCGTATTTTTATTGAGGGTTTATTGACTGAAGCAGCTGATTTTATGAACACAATTTGCATCTATTCACGAAAAGATTGAACTATGTACAAAATTTAGTTTTTCTAAAAAGTGAATCGTTCTAAAAATGATAACGAGTTTTAAATAAAGAAACCATGGTAATGAATTGCACCTTCGAAATTTTATAAGGAGTAAAGATAAGCAAAAAAAAAAAACGTTGGCATAAAATTAAATTGAATATTTTATCTTTAAAGGACCAGAATTCAGCGAAAACAGCTAGTCTACCAAACAATGGTACGGAAGGGATTGATTTCGAGTAAGTTTTCATTATCAGTACTCGACTTATTTTTAATTCAAGCAAGTATGTATCAATTCAGTAATAAATTCAAGTATGGAATATTTTTATTATGACTGAAACATGTTTAAGTAATAGAAGATAAGGAATTTAAAACCTTATTACTTACCAAAGTACTTTAAACAATGGATATACATTTAAAATCTGATTCATACTTATACCATAAAGAGTTTTGACCTACATTTTTACAAGGATAAAAATTTTCGTTTACTATTCATGTTTTTTTATCTAAGTTCAATTCAATTCAATTTTTCTAATATATTTTGTATTCAATGCGTGATGCACAATATAAAGACTAAGCACCACAAAAGTACATTTCTTTTATATTTCGATATGAACATAGAATATTTTATAGAGTAATTTATAGAATATACTCACTCTGCTGCATAGTGACAGGATAACTTATTGCTAGTTTTGATTTAAGGGTAGATTCAGTTAAGTTATCATCAGTCCATCATATTTTTATCCTTATATTTTAATACCTAACTACCTACCAATAGTAACTTCCAATAACATCTTGAGTACTGATTTTCTGTCCATCATATTTTTATGCATTCTGGTTGTAGAAACTTATGTTGTAATAAATGTGTGACTTCAAACTCAAAGCAAACTACCAGCAAAAGACTTGTAAGCTTAACTTTTCATTGGGGTTAGCACTAAAAACTTTTAATGAAAAAGAGAAAACTTGAACACTGGTGGTAGAGTGTCTTACGAGGCCAGTAAGTACCATCACTCTGTCTATTTCTGGCAGGAAGCAGTTATGCGTTTTAGTTTGATTTCGATTTAAAAATTTTTTTTTTATTGCCTTTGTAGGCAGACGAGCATACGGCCCACCTGATGGTGAGTGGTTACCGTCGTCCATGGACTTCAGCAATGCCAAGGGCAGAGCCAAGCCACTGCCTACCGCTTAATACTCTCCACAAGCCTCGTTTGAAGAAGGACATGTCATAGCGCTCGGGAAACACCGTGGAGGGGAGCTCATTCCATAGCCGGATGGTACGTGGCAAAAAAGATCTCTGGAAACGCACTGTGGATGACCGCAGTGGCTCCAGGTAGTATGGATGAACTCTACTTCGGTGCCGGGCGGGGCGATGGTAAAAACGAGACGTTGGTATCATCTCGAACAATTCCTCAGAGCACTCCCCATGGAACATGCGGTACAAAATACAGAAGGAACCGAAGTCCCTCCGCAAACCCATTAATTTAAAATAAGTGTTAATTCTACTGATTATGACATTATAACATTGAAAAGATATGGGTGAATAGCCTTTCTAAATTGTATTTCATCTGCAAGTAAAAATAGAATGACCTTGACTTTTTTCTTTGTATTACCTAAATATACAGAAATCTTAGCTTGCGTAACGATCTGCAGGTTAGTTTAATGATTTAAATTTACAAAACTTATGTTCTGGCGATTTTGCTATTTATTTCTCAATTATATGTAAAACATATCCAGTTGTTATAAATTTTCTCTTGTGTAAAAGAAAGCAAACAGACACATTGCAGCGTGATTGCTACTTTTTAACTTCAAGAAATAAGGAAAGATTCAATAGAACTGAACTCTGAATAGCATTTGTAGACAGACAAACACACAGCCCACATAATCATAACTGGTTACTGACGCTCATGGGCATCAGAAACGCTAGGGACACATACATCAATATTAAAAAAGAAAAAAAAAGAAAAAAATCAGTTGTCTGTAAAGTCGATTTACTGACGATAGTTGAACGTGACAACGTCATAAGAAAATACTGATGGAATGGTTTCATTTTTCAATTATCGCAATTATCGTTGCTATAAACAATTGACACCACATTCACTTTTCACTGAACTTCATAGTTGACGAAAACATGTAAATTTATTATTGTATAGCAGCTGTCCACGCGGATGCATCGCTCACTCAAGTAGGAGAGAGACATGTCGAACGCTATCGAACGCGGAGGTCGATTGTGCCTCTTTGTCGCTCGTTGCGCGCTCTCGCTTGCACTTCAAGCCTTAAATGGAACGCCTCATTAGTAATGTATTTTCGTGCGTGCAGTCGGCTCCATCGAATTATAAGACGTTGTCACGTAAAAAATATATATCATTCAATCCGTTGCTTCGTTTAGATGTAAAAGAAGGATAAACAGACACTCTCACATCTGTATTATTAGTATGAATAATGATTTCTCAATAACATACTTCCACCAGCCTGGAACAGCCGCTGTGGTGTTTGGAGGAGCTTCAGAAAGCGGCTATTGAGCATCGACTCCTGCGTCCACGGAGCCTGGCCTGGGCTATTATGCTGAACGCTTTGCCACCTCCGAATGCGGACATCGTTTCTCGGTATTATATTTATCTGAAACAAACTAAAGCTATTGTGGTGTAGCAAAGAGTTTGAAATCAGTAGAATTGGTCGAAGGTACATTTTAAGTTGGCTCATTGGAAAGTTATTGAGCATTTCTTTAAAACGTTTTTAACGCCATAGGTTAGGGATAAATAAAGTGCAATAAAAAATAAATCTGCCGTTCTATAACCTTTTCGTAATCACTGGGAATCATATTCTGTATTGTGTATTACATGCGCGCACGGTACCAGTGTCATGTGTACTTCAACTGCCAAGTCAAACTATGTGATTAAAAAAATGGAACAGCCCTCTTACTAAAGTATACTAGATACTACTACTATACTAGACTATTATACTAGTGTTAAGGGTCTACTCGTGTTTCCATACGAAAACAAAACAAATTACCGACCAAATTAGACCTAAATAAAATGTCAATTTGTGCTTTCAGCCTAAAGTGCCATAGGAACTTCTACGATGACTTGAAAGTGAAATTATCGATGGATCCGAGAGCCGTGATTGGGGATGACCCACTCTCTCAGAACGATAAGGTATAATGTATGGCTTAATTATATTCTGCATCTCCATACAGCTTTGTTGTTATTCTGCTTGGTGTTCAATGCTGACCCAAACGAAGATTAGAAAGGTAGAAGCTGTCGTGGCCTAAAGGAGAGGACGCCCGGTACACTCGTATCGAGCGATGCGACAGGCCCCGTGTTCGAATCCCGCAGGCGGGTACCATTTTTTCTAATGAAATATGTACTTAATAAATGTTCACGAATTACTTCCAAATTGAAGGAATAACATCCTGTAATAAAAATCAAACTGGCATAAATTATAATTTACGTAAATACTGGTAGTAGATCGTCTTGTGAGCCCGCACGGGTAGGAACGCCACCCCAATTATTTCTGCGACGGAGCAATAATGACTTGGTTCGACTGCTCTTTTTTTTATTGCACAGATTGGTGGACGACCTCACAGCGCATCTGGTGTTAAGTGATTAAACGTAAATGCCGCCACCCACCTTGAGATATGACTTTTTTATTGCTTAGATAGGTGAACGAGCTCACATCGCACCTGATGTTAAGTGGTTACTGGAGCCCATAGACATCTACAACGTAAATGCCGCCACCCACCTTGAGATATGAGTTCTAAGGTCCCAGTATAGTTACAACGGCTGCCCCACCTTTCAAACCGAAACGCAATACCGCTTCACTGCAGAAATAAGCGGAGTGGTGATACCTACGCGTGTGGACTCACAAGAGGTCCTACCACCAGTAAAAGTGGCGATGACGGCCTTGAAATTATACAAGGAAAGTACAGTTAGGCCGTTCATTCGATCAGAACCAGATAGACAATAACAAATTCATTTAAAGCCGTTTTAGAACTAGCGACTTCTCGTGAAAACGCTCGCGATATCGTCGAGCCGGAATCGTCTAGTGTAAAATTAGTTGTATCACCCGACAGAGCGCTTGGCGACAGCACTTTTGCGACAACGAACTCAAAACTGTGATACTCCAAGATGTCGTGAGGACGTTTCCTGATGAGCTTTACTTTAGGGAGAAAGACGTTCAAGATCTGATGGTAAATTAAATATTATTTCATTTCTCGTTCATTTAGTCTCTGTTTAATAAAAACGATAATTGAATACGTGGTTTCGTCACATAAACTGCTTCACAAGCGCGCGATAACTCGTCGATTAAAAGCCGTTCATTCTTCAGTGTGCTTTGTGTGAGTTTTTTAACGTTCTCGATAGCGTAAAAGTAACTGAAAGTATGCGGTTGGAACAGCGTCCCCTAGTGGCAGAGGTTTTTTTTTCGGGCCGGGGGCCGATCCTCCTACGAGGTCCCCGCGCCTATTGAAGATCTGCAAGGTATTGGGGGCAGACCACGGGCCCAAAGAATTTTAGGGCCCTACCGCACTAAACGACTCCCCTGCACTCTTACACCCGACGTCCGATTTCCGTCCGGGGTCATAACCCGGTCAGAGTAAGGCTAACATTCCAACTCCATACAATTTTGATTTAACTTATACGCTATCGATAATGTTAAAAAATTCGCACTAAGCGCACTGAGCAATGAAAACTAAAATGCTGAACGAGTCTGAGCCTATTCACAAACACTTCGCAGCAGAAGCTGGTTGGATAGTGGTGATGGTACCCACAAATTTAATGCAAATAACTTAGATGCTATGTCTCACGGAGACCAGCTGCGGTTCACATCCTTTGTGCAATTACCCGCAGCCATCTATTTGTTTGTTTGTTTGTGTACTATGCATTTTTATTGACAGCTTCTGCTAAATATTTGTGTATATAAAAATGGCGTATAAAATGAAAAAGAGCAAGTCTCGGAATCTCATCGACGATAACAGTGCAATAATTTTATTATTTTGCCTTAATATCCAGACCAGGACAGATAGGAGGATTAAGAGCCATGGTTTTTTTTAGTTCGATTTACTATTAAAGCGTTATATTCTATTAGTTTTCAGTCTACACATATTTTATTAAACTATATAATAATATTACTTGTCAAAATACATATATTTTATTTATTTACATATATAATATTAATTTACATATATTTTATCAATTTATATATCTTGAAATTAATACGTGAAGCAAAAACTTTGCACCTCTTTTTACGAAAATTTCGCTGACGGAGGAGTATGAAATTTTCCAAACTTATAGAGAATATGGAGAAGGAGTGCAGAATGTTAACATTTTTTTAATTATTCATAAAAAATACATTAAATCAATAAAAAAGCATTACACACATTACCATATATTTGACTACTTGTTCATCGTCAAACTGTCTGTGGTCAAATAGAGAATAGATTAAATATTGTTTGTCTTTATATTTGTCTAAAGCGTAGTCTTGGCGAAATTTGTGATAATAGAAGCATAGTAAATAGTCTTTGACAATAGAATCATAATCTATACTAATATTTATAAATCTACAATGGTTTTTACGGATGTTCTGTTATAAGTACTAAACCATGCATCCGATTGACTTGTAACTTGGTATCCATGTAGAAAATATATGTACTTAATGGATAGGCTAATATTTATAGTAGTGTTGGACTCCCTAAACCAGTTGCGGGGGCGTTAATGATGAGAATCTTTGTGGGGGTGAGAAATAATAATGTTAATTTTAAATGCCCAGCGAAGCGGACTAGTAGCAGCTAGTAAACTTATAATTTCAATTAATTGTAGTTGAATTTCGACTACCGGGGGACCGC
The DNA here is from genome assembly GCF_003987935.1 of Bombyx mandarina. Next base: position 347,740 of record NW_021011560.1, on the reverse strand, counting down.
TAGTATTATATGAATTAACATATATTTTATATCATTTCAGGTCCGAGTCCTCTTCTATTGGGCGCGTTCGCACTCGCACGTGGGCTACAGACAGGGCATGCACGAGATACTGGCTCCGCTACTCTTCGAGCTGTATTTGGACAGGAAGTTCGCGCCCCGGGCCATCAGGTGGGTACCGCTCCGGGGACTGGACTCGCTTGCTGTGGCTTGAGGTCCAGACCTCGTTTGTGTCACGGCATCGCAGTGGGGAGAGAAGTGTTCAACAGCGCAGGTTGAATAACAACCAGATAATTTTGAATTCATTTAACAGTTTTATGTTTGATAAACGGCCCGCTCCGGCTCCGCTCGGGTTTTTAACAAAAATTTCAACGAAATTTGAAGTCGTTTTATTTTTTTAAATAAAAGAACACTGTCGTGACATAACTATAATAGTTCAACATATGCTGTCCCGACACTTTTTGTAAATAACAAGGTGTTCTACAAAGTCTTAGTACATTATTTTATTCTATCATCAATAGTTTTCGCAGGGTACGCGATGTAAAGAATATTTTAGGTATTTTTTTTACATCTTGGGATACATTATTGGAGTTTTAGTAAGGATCCCTAATTTTTTTCAAACAAGATTATAGTCTATGTCACTCAAGAATAGTGTAGCTTCCAAACAGTGAAAGAATTTTTCAAATCGATTCAGTAGTTTCGGAGCCTATTCAATACAAATAAACAAACAAATCTTTCCTGTTTATAATATTAGTATAGATATGAGAGTGAGAAGATGGTAAGTTCGTCGATTCGTTTCGAAAACTCCTTGATCTAATTTCGATTATCAACACTAAAGAGTATTTTAACTGGATTAATGAATTTAAATTCGTAAATTAAACTTTTGGCGGCGACATTGCGTTTTAATTATTTATCGCATTTTTTATTATTATTGAGGTACGTTTAGTTACGCTTGGAGCGTCAACAGATGGCGCGAATCGGGGAAGTCCTCACTTTAACTATGTTTATATAACGCAGTGTTTTTCTATTTTTGTTTCAGTGACAAATTAAAAATTATACTCGACGAAGATTATTTGGAGCACGACAGCCAGTAAGTGTATTCGCGTTGTGTTTTTTACTCAGCTAGAACGAACTCACGGCCTGTCTGGAGCTAAGCAATGACTATAGATGAAAGTAGAATCGCTAAAGTCGACTTGATTTGTAATCGTCGATATGTACGGACGATGATTTCTCCTGGCAAAAAAATTAAAAAAACCAAGGGCAGGTCGAGTTTATCTTGAAAATAGCGTTAGCGCGATTCAGACAGACCCACAATGGCCACGACTACACTGTAGCACGAGATCACGTTGCTTTGCGATTAACGTCGGCCGCGTGTTGTTGCAGCATGCTGTTCAGCACCGTGATGCAGGGACTGGAGAGGTTTTACGTGACTGGCGACGTCGTGCCCTCGCCCTCCGGTAGGATGCCCTCTTCCAGGATGATCCACGTAAGTCTACACTCTAAACCAGCGGTCGGGGAGCCGGGGTAAATTACCCCAGATGGGGTAAAATGAAATTTTGGTGGGTAAAAATGAAACTTTTGAGAGTAAAAAGTATATATTGAAGTGAAACTTCTTTAGAACTATTCAAACTCGACGAAACGAAAAAAAATATTTTTTTTGAATTTTTTTTCAAAATTATCGTCGGGACTTATAATATGAAAGATGCTAAAAAGAAGCGATTCCATAATTTTTTTTGTTCTGCGCCATGTGGTAATATCAACTTACACAAAAATATTTTGGGGTATAATTAAAAAAGTACCCCGACCGCTGGTCTAAACGGAGGGTGCTCCACGAGGGGTCCGAGAGGGTTCTCGGCCGACCCGGGGCGGCCACTCTGGACCTCGTAAGTCTGAGCACCTCCTCGCCTCGTCCGGGACCCGGGCTCAGATCGTTGATGTACGTCTGGATGTTTTTTTAATTATTTTTTATTGCTTAGATGGGTGGAAGAGCTCACAGCCCACCTGGTGTTCAGTGGTTACTGGAGCCCATAGCCATCTACGACTACTTTAAATCTATCTATTAAATCTACTAATCTATCTATTAAATCTACTTTAAATATTTACTAACAGTCACGCCACGTTAACTGGTCCCGTGCTAAGTTCGTAAAGAACTTGTGTTACAGGTTTTTTTTTATTTTTTTTTATTGCTTAGATGTGTGGACGAGCTCACAGCCCACCTGGTGTTAAGTGGTTACTGGAGCCCATAGACATCTACAACGTAAATGCGCCACACACCTTGAGATATAGTTCTAAGGTCTCAGTATAGTCACAACGGCTGCCCCACCCTTCAAACCGAAACGCATTACTGCTTCACGGCAGAAATAGGCGGGGCGGTGGTACCAGATAACGGAAATAAATATAAGATTTTTATTATACACATACACATATTTAATATACATCCATAACCCTGGAAAAGACATTTATATTTATCATACAAATATCTTCCCTTGGCGGGATTCGAACCCGCGACCCCCTTGTGTAGTGACCATGTCACTTACCACTACACCAGACGGCCGTTAGAGACAGAACCCATAGACATCTACAACGTAAATGCGCCACCCACCTTGAGATATAAGTTCTAAGATCTCAGTATAGTTACAACGGCTACCCCACCCTTCAAACCGAAACGCGTTACTGCTTCACGGCAGAAATAGGCAGGGCGGTGATACCTACCCGTGCGGACTCACAAGAGGTCCTACCACCAGTAAGATGTTTCAGAATCCAAACGAAGTGGTGAGATACCTGGAGAAGGTCAAGGAGGACTACTTGTTCCCGCTGGACCCCGAGCTCGCCACGCACCTGACCAACTTCAACATTTCCTTGGAGCTCTTCGGAATGTGAGGACCGTTATTAGCATGACAATGTCAGTCTATTCGGCCGTTAGGCAGATGGTGGCGTAAATACGCTATTCATAAGGATGGTATCCAGATCGTTTATTGTTTTTGCGTCAATTTAATACGCAAATGAAATAATACAGATCACTGACACCGACCGTCTTACGGTCTAGCGGTACAGTGGACGCCGTCGCTCATTGACATTGACAATAACAAGGAAGCAGCCAAGCTGTTGCTCACTTAGAAGATTTGTGATGATACCGTAATAATTAAAACTACTTTTACGCTTTATTATTGCAGACGTCGTTGGTCGCAAACGACTGAGGTGTTACTTGTCGACACGTGAGCATTGTGCTAACTCATGCTTATATTTTTTTTTATGGCCTGGAAACAAGACCTTTAAGCCAAGTGTTCCAAGTGTTATATTTTCTTCTTAAAATACATTCTGTTATGACATTATAAATTGTATGAAGCGAAATACGATTAAGTTGATTAATGTGAGACGGACGAAATAGGAGTCTCAGTAAAATAATGGTTATTTACTGAGATTTTTCGGTCAGACTTTTTGATGGAACCCGAGGAGCCACGTCTAGCGGTTGTGTTTGTGCGCTTTCACAGATTCCAAATAGTTAATAAACCAATGTTATTTCACATTTAAACCTGAAGAAACACTAAATGAACAAAATACAGTGCAACCTCGACATAACAAATCGGACGGGGCAAACTGATATTCGTTATATGAAGTAATTCGATAAACTGAGGGTTACCATTTGTTAAAACGAGGTAAAAAAGCGTATTTACGTACTCTCTTGTTATAGCGAACAACTCCTACTAATAAATAAATGATAACACATTTTTATCAAATTACTGTACGTATTTTGTATTTGAAAACAATTAGGTAGGTAACAATTTTTCTCAAACCTATCGAGACTGGTTCGAATACTATAGGATTAAGGGTCATATTAGTGGGAATGTTATATAAAAGTTTCGGGTTGACAAATGCGTTAATTAGAGGAATCTACACTTTTTTTAATAATTGAAAATTCGTCATTGTTTGCAAGAAACCTTCGCAATGTAAAGGTACATTTTACATTGACTTTTAGGGACAATTCAAGGGGATAACGAAGAATTTGTTAAATCTAGAACGTCGTTATATTTTGTCAAACCAAAATCTGCTATGTGCACTTTTTGAGATTTTTACTTTTTGACCTTTTCGTATAGTTCACAGCCCTATCTACCGTATAAAAAAACTGTTATGTGTCTATAGCTTCAATATTTATCTATAGCTTTCATTTGATATAATTCTTAAAAATTCACCTTCATATAAAATTTAAAAACGAAATTGTTTTTACTCGTTAAATCCAAAATATAGTTTTTGCACATAGCAGATTTCGGTTTGAAAGCGACGATATTAAGGCTGCACTATAAAACGATTCGTCCTAGTCGGCTCCTCGCGTTCTCGCCAAATAGTCCAATTCACGCGTCGCGTGTCGCATGACGCGTGTAGCGTGTAGTGTGACGCGTATCGCGTGTCGCATGTAGCGTCGCGCGCGTCGCATATAGCGTGACGCGTATCGCATGTCGCGCGTCACGTTTGGGTCCGTGAGCTGGTCGGGTGCGCAGCCGCTGGCTCCGGCTGCTGTTCGGGCGCGAGTTCCCGCGCGCGCAGCTGGCGCCGCTGTGGGGCTTCCTGTTTGCGCAGGGGCCGGCGCTGCCGCGGCTGCACTACGTGGTGGTGGCCGCGCTGCTCGCCGCGCGCGCCTCCCGTGAGTACCACTATAACTATTTACTTTCGAATTATCTCTAAATGACTTTCCAAAGGGATGTTCGTTTTAAAATGTTGTAATGTTATCAAACGATATAAGAAAAACATGAAAAAAAAATTTTTAGTAACTCGGTAATTTAAAAGAAAAAACCGGTTAACTTCGAACAGCTTTTTTGGATACTAAAGGTTTATATAACTTGCATATTAGAGTCTTTAAACACTCAAAAAACGTTCAGTACTAAATTAAGCTAATTGGAAAATTATGCTAGAATTGATGAAAGACGCACAAAAGTCACAAGCGCTTTCTGGCAAATGAGGATCTAGACAATGTGTGTCCAGCGAGTTGTGTCTGTCGGCTCACAGGCACGGGCCGCACAGTCAACGAATCATTTTCATCTAATGATGCTTCCTTAAGATAATTAGCTTAAAGCGTTTCTGAGAATTTGTAATCGGTACTCATCTCTATCGCCGTAGTTTAGAGGATAAGGCGGCCGGTTCGCTCGTCTCCAGCGACCGTGTGTGTGATGAAGGATGTAGTCGCAGCAGAGGCCGCCCCGTGTCCAGCTCGGCCGCAAAGTAGCCGCGTGTTCCGGCTCGACCTCATGCCTCAACAAATGTCACCGCTACACCAAGTGGACCATCCCTTTTATATTCACAATGACCATATTGTGCACTTTGCATTTTTTTTCCTTTATTGATGCACAAAACAAATTACAGCCATAGAATTTATAAGTTTAAATATTTAATATAACAATCAGGATTACAATTCAAAACAGGTATATACAGAAAAATTATAACATCTGAACAGATACCTAAATACCTTGTGTGTGTATATACATGTATACACATACGCAATTATGGATGTTGTTGAGTAAGAGCATTGTGTTCCAGTGCTGGACAACGACCCGGGCGCGGTGCTGTCCGCCCTCATGCGGCCCTCGCACGCCAGCGCGGCGCACGTGTGCGCACTCGCGCTGCATCTGTGGCGCCCCCTGGAGCACCCGCGCCCGCCGCCCCCGCCGCCGCCGCGCGCCGCCGACAGGTGAGCTCTTGCAATTGTAAAGGCAGATGGGGAGTGCTAAACAAGGAAACCAGGAGGGACTCCAAACGTACGGCCAGATCGAAGCTGTCGTTAATTGGATTGGCCTTCTGTATGGAGCGAGACGGACGGAGTTGATAATTGACGGTCAGGACTCAATACGGGGGCCCCGGGCCGCGCTGAACTGTGCGCTCTGAAGGCTGTTCGAGCATTATACTGTCTCGCCTCGCTGAGGACTTCCAATTTCTGAAAAGGAACATGGCTAGGGCAAAGTACTCAGGCGTGCCCTTTAAAGTCTCCACCTCAGACAAAAGTTTTGATGCAGCCACCCCGCGGAGCCGACGAGGGAGAGGAGAGAGACCTGGAACATCGAGGTGGTCGGCAGCGAGGCCGTGAGCTCGGGCTCCGAGTCGGAGGGCGTGGCGGAGGGCGGCGACGTGTCGCGCTCCCTGGCCGCGCTGGCCGTGCTGCGCGCGCACCTGCCGCCCGCCGCCGCCGCGCTCGCCGCCGCCCTGCCGCGCCCGCCGCCCGACGCACTGCCGCACCTGCGCCGCATCCTGCACGTACGTACTGTCCGCCCCGCCCCGCCCCGCCACGCCACGCGACGCTCTGCGCCCTTACGCAAACCCCTTTCTCTCTGTTGCACGCGTGCAGCTCGCGGCGCTGCTGCAGTGCAAGAATCACACCCTGATCGACGTGGAGACCGCCTTGGAAGCCGCCGAAGGGCAGCAGCCGACCGACAACATCGGGCGCAAGCAGCTGGTGCCGGTCACCGCCATCGCTGTCAAGAACAAACCCAACAAACAAAACTTCGGTCCGCTGAACAAAGTCAAGGAAGTGCAACTGAAGGTGTTCCACCAAGTGGAGTGCGACCGAGCCGGCGACCTGCCCTGCCTCGACCCTCTGAGGCTGAGGACCGAATGACTGAGACGGAAGTTTGCGTTGTACAGTTGCTAGACGCCCTCCGCTGGAGGTCATACGTAAACACAAACTGTTCTTTGTGATGTAGGTAATAAAACTGATAATTGTTTTGTGTCACAATTAGACGAGGTACAAGTCACACACACGGTGATCACATATAGATACTAAACACCCAAACAAAGTGCGAACAATCTAGTTCATCACACAAATGTTTGGCCGACGTGGGAATCGAACCCGCGACCCTCGGCCCAACAATTATGGTGGCTAACTACTGCTTCACCGAGTCAGTCACTTGTATCAAGTTGGGTGTTCACGAACTTGTGAAAAAACGTTCAAATATGTGATTTAAATTATTATTTTTAATAATATAAGGTGAGATATAAACATGCTCCTTGGGACAGTTGCTGACCGGTGTCAGAATGCATTTGCACATCACTTCAGTAGTTGGAAATTTGTAATGTATTTGTTTATTATAGCAGCGGTCGGGGAACTTTTTTTATTGATTACCCCAAAATATTTTTGTGTAAGTTGATATTACCCCGTGGAGACGAACCAAAAAAAACCAAATGCTTCTTTTTAGCATCTTTCATACTATAGCCCCCATGATAATTTTGAAAAGAAAACAATAACTAAAAATTTAACGATTCTAAAGAAGTTTCACTTCATATATACTTTTTACTCACAAAAGTTTCATTTTTACCCCCCAAATTTTCATTTTACCCCATTTGGGGTAATTTACCCCGGTTCCCCGACCCCTGGTTTATAATGTTGAAGTAAAAGGAATAAATAAATATGTAAATAATAAATGAATAAAGAGATGAATGAAAGAAATGAAGAAATGATAAATGAATATAAATAATACAGAGAATAAATTCATATGTACCGTTTATTGGTGATAGGACTAGTTGTCGCCCTGGGCAGCTACCACCGTCTTGTGTTTCTTCACTGTGATTCTGCCGCGAAGTATTCATTGGTCCAACAGAAGAGTTAGGACAGATGTTATTGACATACCAATATACGTTGTCTCAAGGTGGACGCCGGTGTTCACGCAGTGATGCCCACGGCCTCCAATAACCGGCTTACCATTTAAAGCATACATAAAAAAGTGAATTTCGCATTTTCTCGGTGACTTATTATTAGAAATAAGGGTCTAAATACCTGTCGTTTTTAGTTATGAAGAAATACAAAAGATGATTTAAGATTAAAGGAAAATAATCGCTCAACTTTAGTTAGTTTAGGTTTTTTTGTGATAATTTACGAAATATCTAAGTCTTTATCGAAATAAGATAGAAGATAGTGATTAAGCTTTATATTGTTTTTTGGATCGAATATGAAGGTATACCTAAGGTTAATGTTGCCACAAATATATATTTTTAAAGCCCCTATAGCCATGGCCCATCTAGTATTTGCTAGATAGAGGTTTCTTCCACAGTTAACTGTAGGAAAAGTATCGCTGTAAACAATGTCAATCAGATGAACAGTAGCAGATAACTAATGTGAAAATCAAATGCGAATAATAAAAATGTGTACTGTTTCAAGTGCAAAATAAATATAATTATAAGACATTTAAATTGTATGATACTACCTGTAGTTCCAAAGTAAGCTTACTGTGTACATAATATGTCCATTATAGTTGGTTGAAACAAAAATAATATTTGTTTATTTATATTTGTTTAATAAATATAATACCATATTAATTGAATAACTGTATATTATTGTGATGCTATATAATAGAAGTTGGTATTTTTTTGAGAATAAATCTTTTTGTTACAAGAATTAAAAATGTAAATATGTTGCGTATTTATTTAATAAATAAAGCAAAATTATGCATAATAGTAAATACTGCAAAAATGATTAAAATATATTTTCTTCTTGTGACAGCTATTTTAATGTTGGTAGAATATTTATTTAGTACTCTCAGTTTTTTTGCTACCTACCCTTCTGTAGCTACCTACCAAAAGACGAATAAATTCATAGCCCAGCAGGTGACACGTGCTTAGCTGCTTTCAGACTATGCTATACTATATTGCCATATAGTATAGTAACCTATACTTAGCCAATAATATATTATTATAGTACAGTACAATGTGAATGTGTCCATAACAATGTATGGTGTGCAATATTGTTGTGCTATGAGCTATATACTATAATATGCTATTATATTATAGCGTAGTCTGAAAGCGGCTTTATTGTAACTATAGACATGACGACAGCGTGAATTCTACGAAGTATCACTAATTTAATCTATTTTTTTACGAATAATTGCTATTGGTCCAAATGCTTCATCGGGCCGAGTGAGTGAGCTCAAAGACTCAGTCAGGGCGGACTTTGCTAACAATATCATAAGCGCCACCAAAAAAGGTTGGGTTGCTACAACATTATTACTAGTTACTGTATTGGTATGTACTATAGGACTTAAACGTAAACATGCTCTCCTCATGTGATATGAATTATTTTTCTTTCTACCGCAAAGCATGTTTTGATGGGTATTTATTACTAGTGGTAGGACCTCTTGTGAGTACGGGGGCCCGTTTTTATGAGTGGAAACCAGAATTTAATAGAATTAGAGAAGTGGTATGTTCTTTCAATAAGAAATGACTAATAAGTAATAACACTACAGCTACAGAATTACATAGGTATGTACCGTAAAATGGGGCGATTAGGGACAAATTCCAACTTTATGAGCAATTTTAAGGTAGTTGTTGATGTATATAATGCTATATCAGGATCAAAATGATTGAGTCTTGGGGGCATCTTTGTTGTCTAATTTAAAATTATGCAACTAGCATTCCAGTTTAAGCAAAAAATGCAAAAATAGGTGTAATCCCTATTTACCCGAAAATTGCGGTTAATTGGGACGAAATGAGAAATTTGCTAGGGTTGGCACTACTTTTATTTTTATATATAGTTTTAATTTATTTATTTATTTAGTTGCACCAACAAAGTGATCATCAATAAAAAAAATTGAAAAACTGACAAAAGTACATGGCAGACATCACCTCAATTATAGGTGCAATCGACAGTGCTGATATTTCTATCTGGGTTAAGAGATTAGGTGTGTCGGTTATTCCATGGATTAATCAGATGAATACCCCCACTCTGAACAAATATTAAATATTTTATTATGTATTACTTAGACATTTTTGTCCACCTTGAGATTTCATTGATCTTGTTACATGTCTCTGCAAAATCGACTTACTTATATTAAATTGCTTATCTATTTCAACTAAAGACTTATTCCCAATTTCGCTTCGAATAAACCAGATTTTTACCAACAAATTTAAAAAATATTGTTATAACTACATAGACAACCCTACAAACCTGTACCTATTTATACTTAGGTCGTTTCCATTTCACGTATTCTCATCCCAATTGACCCCTTTTTCGTTGTTATTTGTACCTAAGACGTCCCCAATATCCCCAAAAACAACAGATTTTTACATGTATTTTTATTTAATCAAATACATTAAAACCAATAACAACTGAGACTTACCTTTAATATATATGCTGGTTCAAACACTAAATAACGTTTATAAATCATAGTCGTCTTCTATTATTATCAAATAAATAAAAGAGAGCAAAGTTTCTAGCACTAAAATAATTACCACCACAGGAAGTTAATTTGAAACGCGATTTTTTATAAGTTAGCAGCTATTATCATGCATATTCAGAGTTGTTTTGTGAACTTTCAACATTCTACTATTAAACTACAAAAAATGGAAGATTTTGCAACGAATATAAAACTTATATTGAGCGTCGAAAGATTTTCCCGGTTTTTTCCCGATTCGCCTGTCAATCCCTAATCGCCCCATTTTACCGGTATCGAATATGAATTATCGCAAATTATAGGTACGAAGTTTTAGTTAAGTGCGCGTCAACGACCTCGATCTGTCAAAGCTATATTAAGTGTATAATCTATGGTCAAAGCTGAATAAAAAAGTATGGACAGCAACAAAAATCTTTTTTTCTTTTTTCAACAAATCGATTTCGAGGCATGCAGAGCTTTACGAGTAGATGAAACAAAACAAACCACCAAAGTTCTGCCACCCTATATTTGCACAGAATACACTTAATATTTAAGCCACATTTGTGACAATTTTGACTTAAATCTTATAGAGCACCTAAATATGGCAGTTAATAAAATGTAGAGTGGCAGACAAAAATATGTGTCAACTATAAACCGAAACCGAAAAATTAACCGCCGAAGCCATAGCTATAATCACAAAAGATAACTGGCAGAGGAAGATCAACCATGTCAAGCATCTAAAAAATGAATACCGGCAACGAGACTTAAGAGAAGACGATGATAATTTTAATTTGGTTACAAATACAGGTAATACAAATATATATTTTTTCTTCCATACCTACTTAAAATTAATCAATGGCATATTTTAATGACCTAAATATTTGGAGATTTGGATTAAAAAAAAGTGTGTGTGTCCGCTCCGACGCACGACTGGAGTTTACTCCTCAAGAACGATTATAAAATAAATAAATAGATAAGGGAATACGGGTATAAATGAATGCATTTTTGATGATACTTAGATTATGCACGGTAGATTTTTATTCTATTAATTATACATTTGATAAATTGCATTTCATAAATAATTTATTAACTGTTAATAAATACTTATTAAATTCTTTGACGTTAAAAAATCTGTGGCATCATCCTGCCACGGCTACCTGAGTGCGGACCTGCGCGCAAGAATCAGGTGATGCGTGCGCGCGCCAATCAGGAGCCAATCAGGTGATGCGTGCGCGCGCCAATCAGGAGCCAATCAGGCGCATAACGCATTTCGTGTGACATGCTATACTCTCTAGTACGATTTTGGTCCCCATAATTTTCATACCCCGGGCCTATATATGTAAATCGATTCTTAAGGAGTAAACTCCAAAAATAAATAATAATTTAAAATACCTATGACTTACATACTGACTTTACCTTTTATTTTTCGATTTGACAGCTATGACGTCACAATATGGCGCAAGTCCAGTTAACATTTACTCTATCGAGAACGTTTAAAAACTCGCAAGTCATATCAAGAGCAGTGCTTTGCAAAATCTACTACGGGATCGGGATCGCAACCCACTAAAAAGATCCATATACATAGCCATTTGAACCACGCATTTCACTTTTGAAAATCTCTTTCCGACTCTAAAACTTATTCCACGACTATTCTGCCTACTATGAAATAAAAATCAATCCTACATATTAAGCGTACTAACTATGATAGGCAGTCATTAGCAATACTTCACATTTCTTTTAAATAATACTTATTTCAGAAAAAATAAAAAATATCTTCTTACTATATGTAATGTACATATCCTACTGAATCGTTTTTTTTTAATTATTGAACTCAATAATTATTAAGCCACTCTTATCAATGTTTAACTCAAGTGTCGTTGATAGGATAAAGCGACACATCTCTACATTCCCGCCAACGAGTTCAACGACATAAGCGGGATTTATACATGAGGCAAGCAAAGGAAATGTAGCCTAGACACCTAAATCTTGTAACAAAACCAAACTGGTGAACCAAAAAAAGTTGGTTTTATAAAAAATGGTATTTCCTTTCACTAACGGATGAAATAAAATGGAATTAAATGAGTATGAAGCAACTGCAAGTAGGTTTTTAATGAGATGACACGAAATATCCTGGGTGTAAATTTCTTTATTTTTACACATGGAATTTACGGAGACTTCAATGCACCCTCTGTAAAAAAATTCGTGAGAGTTTTCGTTTTTCCATACTTTCATAAATACTAAACGGTTAATCAATCATTTAATTTTTATGACGTTATGATTACAAAATCTAATGCATGTTTGAATCAGAATAAATATTATTAATTGAAAAAACAAAATAACCCACAACGCTTAACTACTACTACTAACGAAATAATCCTCACATTTCCTTCAATAATAAACCGTTAATAAACACCATCATTAGGCATTAATAAACCATAGGAATAAACTATTTCTACTAACAACCCAATCAAGAGCCAGGAATTAACCATAGATTATACGTAATGTTGTGTGTAAGCCATGGCAACGTAAGAGAGACGTGACGTGCAAGTCCAAAAAGAAACTTAAATAAAAAAAATCAATTCAAACAGCGGCATAGATAATACACTTATTATTTTTTAGAAACAGCGGCAACACCGATTTTAGCGTCCATCTTTACTATTTGATGTGTTGTGTTGTTTTATCAAAACTTGAGATTTTTTTATTCGCTTCTAGAAAAGTATACCTACTACTAATTTATTTATGAAAGAATCAAGTAAAGGATTATTTTAAAGAAAAAACTTACTCTTATTCGATGTGAATTGCTAAGTCTAAGTTCGTAATTTCATAAGTGTCACGATATCAATATCGTTCTAAAAAGTTTCACTGTTCTTTGGTATTGACCTAGGTGCTAATTTATGGACCAACCTTCAAATGATATCAACGGCTTTCTTAACAGGAGAAATATTTTTTCCTCGTCGATTGCAGACGTGCTGCATTTTGTTGTAACAAGCTTGTTGTGAAGGCAGATGAAGTGCGGGGATGGATAGACTGAGCCAGTTGCGAAGTACGGCTGGGGGCTCAGGTGATTCCACGCTGGACACCACATCGCCACCGAGCGAGGCGTTTATGACGGCCAATGAAAACTCCAAATATTTTTCTCTGTCTGAAGTTGACTCAACCTTTGACATTTCTCACATAAAAGATGTGGCTTTAACATCGACGAGTACAAAATCAGACACGACCATCACGGGCACCGACGTTATCATAGGAAACTTGTCGCCAATCAATAAAAAAATTGACCGTGACAATTACAAGATTGGCAAACAAATTGAGGCTGCCAACATCCTATCTGGAGGAGTGGAGATATTTGAAGACAACGACAATTCTTATGATGGTGACGAGCTGGTAATTGATGACAATGTAGATGTAGATGACAAAACAGCAACAGAACTTAAGGGAGCAGAATCTGAGGAATATAAGCTAAGTGAAAATTTTACTGAAATGCCGACACTCATGCAAGGTGAGACAAGTAAAGATACAGAAGTAGTGCTACAAATTGATGGCAAAAATGTGGATGCTATAGATATTGGGAATGGATTGTATTTGTATAGGAAGGACGGGGAGGAAGAGTTAGCTGCTGTTCAGATCATAGATAACCAAGAGCAACCCAGCTTTAAATTTCTCAAAGTTCGGTAAGTACTAAATATGCAGGCAGCTGTTTAATTTCAAATTACAATTTGTTCTGATGAGAATGATAATTATGTATGCATTCCAGAGAAAATGCTGAAGGGAATTTAGAAGTATATGAAGAAATAGAAATAGAAGTTACAAAAGAAGTGGTAAGCATTTTTAAATAAAAGTTATGTAGTGTAAATTATGTTTTCCTTGTATCACACATTATAGTTTTCTATCAAATATAAATGTAAAAAAAAAAAAGCATTAATAGTTTAATTTTAGTCAATGAATGTAGAAAAATCACAATGTTATTTGGTACTTTTTTTTATTCGTTCTCAGAATACTGATGGTAAGTGGCTACTCCATTCCATAGAAGCAGTAGTGTGCATTCTCATTATGCGATATAACCCATTGAAGTCTTCATTGTAACAATAAAAGAGTTCCCCTAACTATTCAAGTAAAACTAATTCTCTGACTAATTTGATTGCACTGCAACAAAAATAAGCAGGATTATATTATAAAGGATAAATTTGGGCTTATGTCATCACTTGAATTGAAAATTTGTTTACAGCCTACAAAAGATGGGAAGCTAATCGAAAAGAACACATCACATGTGCCTATTAATAAAGATTTAAATAAAATCATAAATGATTCATCGAGTAACAAAGTTACTGAAAAAAAGAATTTTCCCACAATGGAAACTACACCAATTTCTACATCAGAAGATGCAGACAGTGAAAACAAACTGTTACCTTTTGAGGGCAAACCAGAATTAAATTTAAATGGAAAAATGATGAAGTTCAGTGAATCAAGAAAATCTCCTGTGGTAGGCAGTTTTATGCCTATGACACATTCAACTCCTAACAAAGAAGGTGTCCCGCTTACAAAAACGATGGTGGATCAACAATTGCATCCGAGTAGACATTCTGATAATGTTAAGAAAACTATTGAAGTACACACTGATAACTGTAAACAAAAATTAGTTGAAACACCCTCAAAGCACAAAGAAATGACAGAGCTAAACAAAGAGCCTGATGAAACTGCTGGTTTGGGTGTTACAGCTGGTAACAATGTTTTTGATAAAGGAGAAAAAGTAGAACCAAAGAGTACAGTTAGTGAAAACAAACTTAGTATCTTAAACATAAATGAACAAAAAGATAAAAAAGATAGTATAACTGAAAACTTAGATTCAAGATTTCATGATGAAGGAACAAATGCATTACCAAGTAATGATCTAAAAGACAATTGCGAACATTTAATAAAGGAAGCCAAAGTTACACAAAATGACATGCCGCAGAACACAGAATTAGAAAAACCCCCATTAAAAAGTAATGAAATTAAAGAAAACCAAGTAGAAACTGCTGTAGGAAAAATAGAACAATTTGAAGAAATAGAATCTACACAAGATATGCTGACCACAAATATGGTATCTGATAGTGACAAAAAAGATCAACAGAGCTGCAAGTCTTCTACAGAAATTACTTTGACAGATCTTTCGAAAGTTGAAACGAGTGTGAAAGAGGAAGATCTAATAAAACAAGCTACGGGTGACGTCAGTACAGCAGTAAATAAAATACATGGCCAGACCCTTGTGTTACCTAAAGAAAGGACATTAGATGTTGTCGATTCTAGTGATAACATTAGTGGAAATAAAAATCGTAGTGGTGCTAGTCTCGAGGTGGCCACAACAACAGATGAAGTTAGCTGTCCTAAATTGTTAAAAGAAGAAATAAATAAAACAACAGATATAGAAAATCCAAAAAATATTGTAGAAGCTAAAGATGCTACACCAGATGAAAATAATGTTGATACCATTAGCTCAGCTATTATTCTTAATATTACGAAAAAACCTGAAGAACCAGAAAGCAAATCAGAACCTAAACTTACTTTAGAAAGTAAAAGCGCTGCAAAAATTGAAAATGTTAAAGAATTTGACACAGTTGCCATAAATAAAGACCAGCTTAAAGTAAAATTTAATGAAGAAGCAACACAGAAAACGGCTGATCAAGAAAAGGATGATATTAAATTAGAAAACATAAAAATTCAAGAGAAAGCAATCAACAATAACAATAGTGCTGTTCCTTTTGGTCAATGGACTGAGGCCAATCGACAAGCATTCTTAAATAAAATAAAGGAAACCAAAGCACCAGTTTATAATACTAGCAGCAAATCAATAAAAAATTCTAACGACTTGAACAAACGTGATGTCCTTAAGAAAATCGATAGTCAAAGACAAACAACTAACGCAAATACAAAAAATTCAGAATTAAATAAACCTGTTGTAAAAAATCAATCCTTATTCATAAACAAAACAGCAATTGCCAAACCAGAAAGCAAATCGAGTTCTGCAGGAAACGAGAGCAAAATACCCATAAAGTCTGTAACATCTGAACCAAATTCTAAAAAAGTAAGCTTAAAGAATATGAACAAGTCAGAAGCAGCGACGAAAGCCGAAATTCTTTCTGCCGATAAACCTGTACCTCTTGTTGTTACGAATACGTTAAAAAGAGAAACTCCTCAGAGAAAAGTTAATGCGCAAGATTTAATTGACAAAACAATTGAAGAACTAATTAACAGAACGTATCCAATGAAACCTGTTACGGAAGATATAAATCTTAGTGTACAGAACAATGTGGACAAGAAGAATTTGAATTCTACTGTTGTAGATGCCATTGCGAACAATCAAACTACTTTAGATGCCATTGAATTGAAAATGAGTGAAACACAGGGAACGAACTTAAAAGAAATACCTCCAGAAAAACCACAGGATCTAAATTCGAAACTAAACATTAATAAAAATGATAGGAAAAAAGAGAAAAAAGCAAACGCTCAGGAGAGCGATGTACAAAAAGTGCCAAATTTAGCAGCAGCAGTTCCGCTGAAAGAGACTGCAGGTGCTACATCAGCATTCGACTCTGAAGAAGAAATTATTGAACATGAACCTGTGACCGGCGATATCGAAACCAATAAAAGTTCTCTTTCGTCTCCAATTACCGTCAAAGATGAATCTTTTAAAGAATCTGTACCTAAACATGATGAGAAGAGAACAGCTGTCATCACGGAGAAAGATTTTGATAAATTTGTTAGGAGGAATTCTGTTACATATCAAAATTGTTTAACAGTTAACGTTCCTGAAACGCAGGTTGTCCCGGCAAATTATTCAACTAAACAAAGTGAAATACCTGTAAGGGCGCCTACGAAAATACAAAATTTCAAACATATCCCTTCAAACAAAGTCACCATTTTATCAAATATACCTGTAAATGATGATCCGTCTAACAAAAATTACCAATCGAAACTACAGATTGCATATCAAAATGCTTTAACTGTTAAACGAAAAATGGAAGGACCCATTACAATTATCGAAGACAAGCCAGTGAAAGTTGTATTCATGGACACAAATGCGGAGTTCACTCCCGGTCAATTGAATGTACAGGGCAAAGATTTGTCCCCGTCGAAAACAACTGGAGATGTTGACAATTCAACGATTAGTTCTTGCGATTCGTTTGATTTTGATGTTGTTGATACAGGAGAAACCAAATCACACGATGAATCGAAAAGTAAAATAAAACACCAACGGAAACAAGTATTAACTCCTGTTGAAGAACCGGAATTCGAATTGATTCAACCTAGCGATTTAGGAATAGACGTTTCGCCCAAGAAGAAACGAAGGTTCGAGGAAATAAAAAACGAAAAGCCAAGCGCAAAGAGCTTAGTTCACAAAAAATCATACTTACTTGGTCGAAGTATAACCAGAGAAGAAAAAGTTAATGGGCAAAACACAATCAAAGAGGTAATGAACAGCGACGTAGATATGCCTAGAAACAAAACCACAGTGTCTGCTATAGATAATTTGGTCAAAGCTGCCGAATTACTAGAAAACCAGTCCGAAAATAAAGAAAGGAAATGTTCTATTAATGATAGTCAACAGCAGACTCCTACGAAAAGAGGAAGGGGACGTCCAAGGAAGTATCCATTACCTGACGGAAGCCCGGAAAAATCTAAACCACCAAGTCCGATTAAAAAACCCCGTCTAATAGATGCAAAGCCAATTAAGCACGAAACATCTACAGAAGACGAAGATAGCTCAGGAGATGAAATGGTCAAAGAAAATTGGACAATGGGAAAAATTAACGAAAATATAGTTTGTCCAATTTGCAACAAACTGTTTAGGACAGAGAATGTGGTTTTCAAGCATGTTAAACACTGCACCGGTCCTTCGCCTAATAGATCTGATGCAGGTAAAAGAAGAGCACGTAGAATGAGAGACTCTCAAGATTCCGATTCTAAATCTTTCGACAGTCACTCTGATCCGTTGAATGATGATGATGATGATGACGATGACGACGTTAAAATCAGTGAAATCAAAAATATCATCCCTAATAAACGGAAATCGAATGATTCTAAATCAGAGACAGAAACTGATGAAGTCGTCGTCATAGAAGACACTCCCATTAAAAACAAATCAAAAGAAGATAACAGAAAACAACACGATTCAAGGAAAGAAACCAGAAATAAACCAAACAGCAAGCTAACCCATTTGATTGTTTGTGAATATTGCGGTAAAACTTTCAGACAACTTTCTTATTTGGATAGTCATAGACTTCAACACACGAAACAGGGTGAAAAGAAAATAGAAAATGTGCAAAGCACCAAATCTGTTTTTAGTTGCGAAATATGTAAGAAAGAGTTTAGGAAACTTCATCATTTAGTTCAGCACAGGATTATTCACAACTCGAATAGCACAAGCGCTAAAGGAACTCGGAAGAGCTCCTCTGAACAAAGTGAAGTTAAAGTTGAATCTGATGAAGTGACAAAACAAAGTGAAGACACAAGCGCTGGATTCCGCTGTGAGCCCTGTGACAAATCATTTAGGAAACTCCACCATTTAGTTGAACATCGCGAAACACACGATGGTATAAATAGACAAAAAACTACCATTACACCGAGTACTCCATCGAATACCGTTGAAAAGTCTACACCGCCGCCACAATGTGAAATCTGTAAGAAAACCTTTCGAAAATTACATCATTTGATGGAACACAAAGAACAACACAATGAGACAAGTTCGGAAAAATCGGACGACAAAAGTGTACAGAGCTCATTGTCCACGAAAGATATAATACACGAGTGCCCACTTTGCTACATGGTGTTTCCCAATGAGCATTCGCTGAACAAACACACTGTGATTTGTCAACGGAAAAAGAGACAGTCGAAGATGTCTAAACCAAACCCAGATGGCCTAACTGACGCTGTCGAAGGTGTTGAACGTCATGATTCCATTGAATCTAACATTAATGATGAAGATGATGATGACGATGAACCAAAAATAGTTACAGAAGAGATCAAAGTAATTGATTTGGAAAAAGATGAAATTGAAAACGACGTTAAAATTACTGCTCCAGAAACAGTCAAAAATCTGCTCACAATAGACGAAAGTCTTCCAGAAAAACATATTGAAGGAAAAGGTGAAAATCTTGGTGCTATAGTTAAGGAAGATATAGTTGAAGTGTCTGATAGATCCGAGTCTGCGATAGTTACTAAAGTTGCCACAAATTTAAAGAAGAGAGAAGAAAAAGAGATTGGGATGGTTCAGTTGAAAAAGAAACTTGCTCCGAAAGAAAAAGTCGGTTCAACACTAATAAAACGACAAAAGGTAACAAAACCACCACAACCCGTCGTGCACGATGTAAAACCGGTTATAGACTCGAGTGACGATGATGAAGTTAGATACATGTTGAATCCTAATTACCAAATAGATGCTACTGCCGAAGGGAAAACGTTTATGAAAATACGAGCAAATAAACGTAGTTCCCTACAAATTGAACGTCCGGACTCAAAAGAACTAATCAAGAGGAGAACATCATTACAGCACCCTCCGAAAATACCTCGCCTGAAACCAAAGACCGTGGAGGCGAAAGTAGTGGCTTTAAATGTAAAGAGAAGAATTAATAAAGTTACTGAAGCACCAGCCTCGGATTCAGACGATAGTGACGTCAAATACTCTTTCCCCACGGTTATTGCCGAAAAACAGACTAAACCGGCAAAAGAAAACCGAACTAAAGAAACGAAATTACTTAAACCTCAGAGAAAATCGTTGGCAGACAAAAGGAAAACGTTAAGTTCTGTTGCGAAAAGAAAATCTTCGGGAAGGCCTACAATTTCGTCGCACAAAACGAATCCTTCACCAGCTAAACAATTGAAAAAGCGTAAGTATTTGTTTGTAATATTCAAAGCTCCATTACTAAATAATAATAAAAACAAGTAACATAAGTGTCTTTAGATAACCCTACGAGAAGTTTTGCAAGTTAGGTGTATTCTATAAACTGGTGTGTAAATACGACAAAGAACAAACAAAATGTATGGTGGCATAGCGCTCTAAAGAAAGCATTAAGAAATTTATGAGCACAAACAAATGTCATCATGGTTCTGGGGTAATTTGATTTCGGAGTGATTTGCTTGAAAACTTTTAACTGCAGCTTTTGCACTTATAAAAGGTTTAGAAATATAATTAAGAATACTTTATTAGTTCATATGAGGTGACGCACCGTGTTAACATTTTTAACATTTGATGTTAACTTAATACCTTAGAGCCCTTGTATATCACAACGTGAATGACGCCCCTCATTGTTATTCATGCAATGGAAATCTCAATTGAATCTCATAGACACAGTCCACTGAGTTTATTGCCGGATCTTCTCAGTGGGTCGCGATTCTGATCCAGTGGTATATTCTGCGAAGCACTGCTCTTGCTAAGGCTAGTGTTAGCAAATTCTCTCAGGTTGAGCCTGTGCGCTCACCTACCCATCCGGGCGTAGCTGAGATAGCCTTTTAGACTACCACTGAATAGGTAGGGAAAAAAATCAATTGAATTATGTAACTACTCTCCCACCCTTCAAATACGAACTCCTAACTGCTTCGCTATTCGGTCTTGGGCATGACGTGGGAGGAGTTAGAACAGACTGCCCAAGACCGATATAAATGGAAAAATTTTATTCGAGCCCTACACCCCAGCAGAGGGTAATAGGAAAGAATGATGATGATGATGATGAACTGCTTCGGAGTGGAAACAAGGCTTATAATTACGGTCCACCAGTAATTGCACAAATTTAGCGCATTCAATTTTTATCATACGATATTTCCTTAGAATAATCGGTACCTACCTAAGTCACATTGTTCGATAGGAGTAAAGCGAGCGTCTTATCCTTCAGGCCGCGACGAATAAATTCGAAAATTGGGTTACCCCAAAACTAATATTTTCATGTGTAATTATGAAACAGGATTTTTTATGAGGAATGTCATTATTTTATTTCCATTATAAAAAAAATACGCTACACAGCCGAAGGATCGTGGCTCTGCCTCTGGTGTTGTCGATGTCTTCGGGCGGCAATTACCACTTAGAATCCTTACCTAACTTCGCTAGAAAAAACTGATGAAAAAGTGGTAATAATAATAAATCAATTCAAAATTAAAACTTTCGCCTTGTGATAATCACGATTAAACTTAGTGAATGTCATTAGATTAAAAAATATTAACATTAACCGCGATATTTTTGATAACATTTCAGGGACAACAGAGATCGAACACAGGTGTGACTGTGGTCAGTTGTTTAGTAGCGCTGCCCTTTTGTCCCGGCACACCACACTGGCGCATACCCCCCCTCGGATACGCAAACGACGTTCTCCACCGCCTGAGATTGATACGAAGCCTGCCCCGAAACAAACACGCAAATCCACAGAAAGGCCAAAGCAACCTGTCGGCTCTCGGAAGTCGAGCACTCGGAGCGATACCACTGCTCCGACCCAACCTAAAACTACCAGAAAGTCCAGCGTCAAACTCGACGTTAAACCTCCAGAAGCCCGGAAGTCACTCAAATCCTCTGACAAACTCGAAATTTCCAAACAAACGACAGTAGTCAAGGCGAAAAGGAACACCGCCCACAGAGGAGTCCCCGTGCCCGAGAAAATGAGGAAACTCATGCAAAAATCGAAATCATAATGGTACTTAACAAGAGATGTGAGCCGCACATGTTAAAATGGCAGATCCAATACACTCCAGGCGATGTACTCCTCCACGTGAGTGTGGCTCACTTCGTGTTCTTGTATCGTAAATTTTCGAAATCGACTGAATTTTTGGGACGATGTTCGTAGAGTATAAGAATGTTGCTAGTTGTATGGAACCACGCATCAAGAAGCTCATTATAATATAAAGTAACAAACGGACCATGTTTTAAATGAAATATATGTACCAGTTTGGGAACTTTAATTGATTGCATCATTTGTAACAAATACTTTATGCGTCCAGACAGGACTAGCGTTTACTTGTCTGTTTGTAAATGAGAAGTTTATATATTATAGCAATTATATTTTGTCAATTTGTTGTAGAGGTTATATTATATGTGTAAGATTAATTATTATATTTCTGATAAAATATTGGAAACATTTTCAGTTTTAAATTGTATTTTGGGATACTTGTCTAGTAATAGTCTAATTAAATCGTTTTCTAGGTCAGACGAAGATGTGTAGGACAATGTTAAATTTCTTTTTGTGAGCTTATTTTTTCAGAAGTCGTATGCTACGAAATTTGTTTTTAATATAGCTGTACCGGATGTAAGGCTCCCGACAACAAAGACAGGTGGTGACTGATGATTCCTGAATAAGAAGTGTGGATATAATTAGCTAAGGCCACAATATCGTGATCATGTGCAGAACTTGTTCTAGTACATGCAGGATTTACTAGAATATACTAGACGGAACGTACTAGAATTCGTATACAGAAACTACAAGTATTTACATTTAGCTGAGCAAAATTGTACCATAATTCTTTTTACATTAGCGTATTATAATGAAGTACAGGGGCAGTGCCCGCTAATTAATATCCTTAAATTAAGCATATTTTTCGTGTGCTAAAGTTTCCTTTTCTAAATCGGGATTCTTACACTCTGTATGTAAACAGATTAAATATTATTTACTATCCACTGAGAGAGACTTTCTGATCCAATTCATTAGGAAATAGTGAATCTATTGCAATAGTAAATTTCACGGTCTAGTTGTATCCATCAATTAACATCAACAAGATTTTAACTTCAAATCATTATTATGCCTTCAATACGTCACCTGTTTATAGATTCAAGATTAAGGATGAAATATCTGTTGTTGCCAATAACTATCATTACCTACTTATCTTTTTTTTTTCTTAATACATCAACCTTGATCATTTACCACTACGATGAACTAATCTAAATGCGATGATCATCATAATTTTTTTAGTGAACTAGGACCAAAATATATAAATAATGTGTTTTGAATAGTATATTAAAATGTTTTTAATTTTAATGATGTTTATCTACGTGACTAACAAAAATGCAAAAAACAGAGTAGCAGTCTTGTGAGATTTATGTTTTAGAAGCATTTAACATGAAATTTTATAAATGTAGATGATATTATTTTTAATATGATGCAATTTTGATTAATGGGTTATAAATAAAACTACTAAAAGTATAAATAATTGTTTGTTTATTTAATATTTAAGATTGGTTCCCTAGACTAATCTAAATTTGAATCATGATAATTAAGCCAGTTTTATCAATACAACCGTCATGTTCTTCACCTTCAACCTCTTTCACAAATAATATCTACAATACTAGGTTCCATTAGTTGTGGGTCAACGCATCTCAACTGTGCTGATGCTAAAGCATCTTCAAGCAAAGCATTTAGAAGCCTCTCATCATTGCCCATACATGAAAGCCTTTGCTGTAGAAAGTGAACATCAACTTGTAATTGCTGTAGGCCATGCCTTCCAAATGTGCGTAGGCGCACACATTCAACTAATGCTTTCAAAGCTACTTTTAGGGCACCATTTGATAGTGCAGCTCTGTCTGCCCCTGCAGGACTAAACACTTCAATTCTTTCAGAGAATATCCTATTAAGAGGTGAAAAAGAAGAAGGAGCACGTGACCAAATAGTACGCCGACTGGAGTCACTAGAAGGTTTAATACTAGTTGGAAACAGTTGAGATGCAGCACCATCAGCACTAGCTAAGGTCTCCACTACTCTTCTGCATACTGCTCTTGGCCCCCTTGGTTCTGGAGCTCGCAACCAATCTCTAGCTAATACAGATACTCTCAACATTTGGGCTGCAGTCTGGCCAATAAATACAACTTCTGAATCTAGCGCAGTCTGCGCTGCAGTAGATAAGTGGACCATGACACTACTAGTATCCTTGTTATCCACAGTGAGGCCAGGAGCAGCCTCTTCTAAGAGTTTGAGAAGATGGTTCTGTAATGTCGAGACACCAGTCTCTTGCATATCCAAACATAGCTTAGCTAGTATAAGTAGCAATTCAAAAGGAATGTTGTTATTTGAAGTCTGAAGGCAAGCCATCTTTTTTACCAGATCAGAAAGATTAGCCATAGTTTCATTTATGACTTTTGAGCAAGCATCGGCTACTGCTTTTGCACACCAAGGTTTTAATCCAAATGATAAATTATTTTGTAAGAATGCCATTAGATCTAAGAGTGAGGCTTGAATTTTTTGCATCAGATATACTTGAAGGGAGTTCAGTATATCTTTTAAGTCAATTGTTTCTGACCCTTTACTGGCCAAAGACTGTCTTACTTTCATAAGACTGTCTTTAAATTGAGTCTGTATGCTCTGGTACTGTACCATAGCCTTGTGATTTATACACTGAATGACAACCTCAGTGCCTTTACTGGACATCATATCACTTGATGATATTTCGGTCATAGCCTGGAGTTTTCTGAAGAATTTGTCAAGGCCCCTTATTAACATTTCAGTTCCATTGTTCTCGGGTCTTTTAATGACCTCTTCGAATAAATGAAAAATTTGAATCATTATTTTATCAGCAAATTCGGGTATGATAGCTTCTTGTTCGAACATTTCATTGTAACATGATATTATAATAGCTAAATCAGCCAACAATGTATTATTGCATTTTTCTACCCAGTCCAAAATGTCTGTATGTTCAGCTATAGAACTGAGCATCTGCAAGTGTTTGTCAAGACGACTCTCTGCACAACTAAGGAATATATCTTGTAAGGATGAATCACTTTCTTGGAGCTGCCTTAAAAGGGCTACACTTTCAGCAAGTTCAGTTGCAGATGTATTAGGACTGATAAGTCTTTCACGGAGTGTCTTCTTCAGTTCAAATATAATTTCTGAACACTCAGTCTGTATGCTTTGGAATGAAGGCTGATTGCCATATTTTTGGAGTACTCGCTGAGCATGTGAATAGTCTTGTACAGCATCACTGTATCTGCCTTCTGCTATTGCTTTGTTAAGTTGAGAAGGTAGAAGGAAAAGGAACTGCAGTTTATCTAACAGCTGTCTTGTACCACACAAACGTCGAACATTATTACCGCTGCCTTGGAGATTTTCAGATATTTGAGAGCTGAATGTAGTTATTTTATTGATATTCTCGCTAAGTTTATTCATTTCTTCTTGCATTATTTTAAAATCGGAACGCATTTTGCGTACAGTTTCGGTCGCCGAAATAAATTTATTATAATTTTCATAAACCAATGTCTGCATTTCTGATTGTAGAAATTGACTTTGAGTTACAATTTCCGCTTCTTTGTCCATTACTTGCTTTAGGGTAGCGCATTTTAGAAGACAATCTAAGTAGACGTCTGGGCTGAAACTACTGCTGTCGATGTCCAGAGGATTTTCTTTAACCGCTTTGGCTTCCTCCATATTATGTACTTTGTTCAATAGGTATAAAAATGATTCGTTTAAAGCTAATCTCCTTAATAAAATATATTTGCGGTTTATTGGTTCGTCTGCAATTCTAATTTACCAAAGAGAATAACTATTTAGAAACACAAAATTTCAGCTGCGAGGACTGACGTCGATAAAACCTTATGAGAATGATAACAGTTATGTTTATTTATACTATATCCTACTTTTCTAATACTCCGTCTTATAAATGCAGTTTTAGATTAAACAATCTAGCTTATATATTTTATTTCTGTATGTACAATAATGTACATATGACGACATATGTCATTGTATATTAAACATACATAAAGGTACCGTAAAATGGGGCGATTAGGGACAAATTCCAACTTTATGAGCAATTTTAAGGTAGTTGTTGATGTATATAATGCTATATCAGGATCAAAATGATTGAGTCTTGGGGGCATCTTTGTTATCCAATTTAAAATTATGCAACTAGCATTCCAGTTTAAGCAAAAAATGCAAAAATAGGTGTAATCCCTATTTACCCGAAAATTACGGTTAATTGGGACGAAATGAGAAATTTGCTAGGGTTGGCACTACTTTTATTTTTATATATAGTTTTAATTTATTTATTTATTTAGTTGCACCAACAAAGTGATCATCAATAAAAAAAATTGAAAAACTGACAAAAGTACATGGCAGACATCACCTCAATTATAGGTGCAATCGACAATGCTGATATTTCTATCTGGGTTAAGAGATTAGGTGTGTCGGTTATTCCATGGATTAATCAGATGAATACCCCCACTCTGAACAAATATTAAATATTTTATTATGTATTACTTAGACATTTTTGTCCACCTTGAGATTTCATTGATCTTGTTACATGTCTCTGCAAAATCGACTTACTTATATTAAATTGCTTATCTATTTCAACTAAAGACTTATTCCCAATTTCGCTTCGAATAAACCAGATTTTTACCAACAAATTTAAAAAATATTGTTATAACTACATAGACAACCCTACAAACCTGTACCTATTTATACTTAGGTCGTTTCCATTTCACGTATTCTCATCCCAATTGACCCCTTTTTCGTTGTTATTTGTACCTAAGACGTCCCCAATATCCCCAAAAACAACAGATTTTTACATGTATTTTTATTTAATCAAATACATTAAAACCAATAACAACTGAGACTTACCTTTAATATATATGCTGGTTCAAACACTAAATAACGTTTATAAATCATAGTCGTCTTCTATTATTATCAAATAAATAAAAGAGAGCAAAGTTTCTAGCACTAAAATAATTACCACCACAGGAAGTTAATTTGAAACGCGATTTTTTATAAGATAGCAGCTATTATCATGCATATTCAGAGTTGTTTTGTGAACTTTCAACATTCTACTATTAAACTACAAAAAATGGAAGATTTTGCAACGAATATAAAACTTATATTGAGCGTCGAAAGATTTTCCCGGTTTTTTCCCGATTCGCCTCTCAATCCCTAATCGCCCCATTTTACCGGTACCTACCTATGTACGTATGATATTATTTCCCCATTTTTTTAAATAAATTTTACTATCTTGGAAACAAAGTCTTTTATGCCAAATTAGTTTTTATTATTAAAATTTATGTAAGGTAATCTCTATTATACGTACTGCTATGTACTGCGTTTTTTGAATATTTTATGGCTGGCCTGGTAACAAGACCTTTAAGCGAAGTACTCAGTACTTACTAGTCCACTGAGTTTCTCGCCGGATCTTCTCAATGGGTCGCGTTTCTGATTCGGTGGTAGATTTTGCAAAGCACTGCTCTTGCTAGGGCCAGTGTTAGCAACAGTCCCGGTTTGAACCCTGTGAGCTCACCACGTCAAGGTGAAGCTGAAATAGCCTCTCAAGGCTATCAGCATTGGTAGGGAAAAGTACTTATATTCATTTTAATTATATTACTCATGAGCATACACGGGTAATGCACTAAATATAGAAAAGAACCACGGGTACTGTATCATTTCCTATGGTAGTTCAGAACATCCATGGTGGAACATCCACGCAGCCTTCCTCTTCTTCTTATCACGTTATCTCATGTTATTGCCCTTATCTCATTTCTTTTAATTCTTTTTTAATATATCCCATCGCTCTTTTTGAGTTTTCGGACAACAGCCAGCCTTTCATAACAAAATATTTGGTTGTATAGTCAAATATATCTTTGCCCATAATAACGAATCAACAAAAAAAAATATTTTGAAGTTTGTGTGTTTAAATTTGAAAACTTTCTGTTGCGAATTGTTTTGTGATTTTTTTGCTAAAATACTTCTCATAAACAATAGAAAAACTTGTGAGCAAAAAACGTAAGGATGGCTCCTCGAGATGTCCCCAAACCGACGCCTAAAGTGCAACGAATGGTGGGAAAGACTAATCAGACTAAAGGACGCGCTTCGCCTGCGTCTGTTAAGAAAACGATGTCGTCTATCAAAAAGGCGACTGAAAAGATACCTTTAAAATGTAAGATTCCATTTTTACACTCTCGAGGTAAATCTATTCAATATCCCTTCCTTAGGCTTGTGGTTTGAATTTCCAAAGATTTCTCAACGGATGTTCTTCAATTCCGAGAGCCGTTAATTAAAACAATTTTTTTTAAATCTCGTTTAAAGTTTTAATTTCATTATTTCCGACTTTTAGTGGTCACAAACGGCTTATGTATTATTCGCCAACATTTGCATATTGCTCTAAGAACGATCTTATCAAGAGAATCAAACTTGAAATCCTTAAAACGCAAATTGTAGTACCTATTTACATTTTTTACATCCGAGGACGTCGTGTATTAAAACCAAATAACATAAGTAACAACTGAAAAATTCAATAACTACCGTGATATCATGGAAATTTGTATCCTAAGGAAAACACTAAATTTGTTAAAGTCTGATGGAAGGGAAATGAATACAAATAAATAATATAAATAATTTCTAAAATTTAAAGTCAGGTATTTCTAAGTGCCTTTTTCCTTATATTTATTTTTGAATAGACTCTAATGAAGGCTTCATGCCTCCAAGTGATGTAAAAAAAAAACTAGTAATTACAGTCAAAATCTGTTATAACGATATCGAAGGGACTGCTCATATTCAGTCGTAAAAACCGATAGTCATAACAACTGGTGATGTTTAATGTGTATCGTGCAAGTACAAACAAATCGATAGGGAATTATTTGAAAAATATATTTATTCAACTATGTACATTTTGTTTATTACATATAAGTACAATGCTATTTTTCTGTGAGCATAAAATCTGCAATTTTGGCCTGTTTGGAACACTTCTGCTGTGCATAGATATTTTGTAATTCACATTGGATTTTAATTAACGTATCGTCATAATTGCTGTGAATGTGTTCATTAAAAAGAACAATCTTTCTTAATACACTAACAGCATTGATACCATCACTCAAAGTTGGTACAGTAAATTGTTCTTCAGAGTCTTCCTGTTCGTCATCTTCTTCTTTAACATTTCGTATAATATCATCTTCTGTAGCTCGTGCGCAAATTGCAATAGAGTTATCTACATCAATGAACTCTGCTGCTTCAGTAATAGATAAAGCAGGTCGTAAATTTTGGGCTAATTGAGCAACAGAAATATTGTCCTCTCCATCATCATCAGTCACATCATCTGAGGTTATTGTTAAGAGGTCTTTAAAACCAGCATGCTTAAAGCAGTTAGCTATAGTGTTTTGTGAAACGTTTTCCCATGCTTCTGATATCATCAAGATGGCATCAAGAACCGTAAAGCTTTTTTGGTTGCTACTGTCAAGGTTTTGTATTAACTTTAACACTTGCAGTCTTCTATAGTGAGATTTTAAACACCTTATTACACCTTGTTGCAATACAGATGTAACATTTGGTGGTAAGAACACAAGTTTAATGCATTTTAGATTAGTAACAGCTGAATGAGCAGGACAGTTATCAACCAAAAGTAGAACTTTCTGTTTGTTTCCTTTCAATTCAGCGTCCCAGTTTCTTAACCATCTCTCAAAAATGTCCGATGTCATCCATGACTTCACATTGTTTTCATACGTTACCGGCAGTGAGTGTATGTTAAAGCATCTTGGTTTCTTAGATTTGCCAATAACTAAAAGCTTTCTTTTACAGGATCCTGTCATATTTGCTGCAACCATGATCGTTAATCTTGTTTTAGACATTTTTCCTCCCAAACAATTCTCTCCTTTGAACTTTAAAGTCTTGTCTGGTGTCATATTGTAAAAAAGTCCAGTTTCATCTGCGTTAAAAATTTCATCTGGTCCGTAGCCTTCGAATAATGTAGGCCACTTATGCGTCATCCATTCTTCTACAGTATCCTTATCAACACTAGCAGCTTCACCACTCATTTTCCCGCCCACAATACCGTGCCGAGCCCGGAAACGTTGAATCCAACTAGACGAGCAAACAAAATCTTCGCCAAAACATTGAGCAAAATCGTTAGCTTTTTGTTGAAGAATCGGTCCGTTTATTGGCACATTATTAGCCCTTTGATATTTAAACCACTTTAACAAAGCTTCCTCAATATTCGTATGCTTCGTTGTTCTGGCTCGCTTCATTTTAAAAAAATTATTGTCATAAAGCGTTTGAATTTTTTCTCGCTCTTTCCAAATGGTTGAAATTGTCGAGTGTGATACACCATATTCCTTTGCTAAGTCTTTGTTTGAAATTCCGCTCTCTAGCTTGGTTATAATACGCGATTTTTCCTCAATATTAATTTGTTTTCTTTTTCTTTGTGACATTTTGAAAGTTTCACGAATAACTCCACAAAGTGTTGGCGCGTCTTGTGTATAGATAAGTAACAAACTAACTGAAGAGATATGAAGAAGCGGGCTTTGACTCTACTGCATGCACATGTGTTGTTTCTAAGAATTAGAAAAGACCCTACACTAAACTAAATCCTATTGTTTTCTTTCCTGATTTTAATAGCCATTGAAGACAAATGTGTATACCTATTCAAATTGTTTACAATACAGCATAGCCGGTTGTTCTAACAGATTTAATTCTCCAAAATATTAGTTAAATGTGGTCGTTTTATGAGGTATATTAGGTTTTGTAAGCAATAAAAAAAAAGGTATGCCGTTATTAGCAATGTCGTTTAAAGCAATATTTTTAATAAGGCAGTCATATGGCATTCAGCCGGGACCTTTGTTCTAGGTGATTATAATCGGCATGTTGTTTTAAACGATGTCGCAGTAAACGGTTTTGACTGTACTTTCTTTATAAATAAAATAAAGAATAAATCTATAACTTATTTTTAGTGACTAATACGATCTCAGAGCCTCGTCAAAGGACAGCAACTGTACCAAAAGTTGCAACACCAAAACCAAAAGAGAACAAATCAGTTCCATTACCAAGCAGCACCAGCAAAAGTGCAAAGAAAGCTTCATGGAAACGTAGGCCTAAACCAGCACACTCTGGTGTACCTGTACCTGAGAAAATGAAGAAATTATTACAGCAACAATTCAAAGATTTGGATAGCAGTCTTTAATTTTATGTTTGTGTACTGATTTTGTTTAATCATTGAATCCACAGTCCCACATACTGTGATCATTCATAAGACTTAAGGTGTATGCACAAAGAAATTTCTTTTATTTACTATGCAAAAAAGGTACAAAAATCTTCTGGCTCTCAAGATATTTAGTTTTTAGTTGTAAAAATTTAATTTTGTTAAATTTATAATTAGTTAATCTTTTTTTTTTTTAAGTCTTATTCTCTGTATAATTTTTTGCCTAAAACCTGACGAATTTTGACAAATTGTTTTTTGGTTTTTTACAACAAAAAAAAAGCAAAGTTTGTAGCATACAAAAGTATAATTTCATTGTACCATTTTGAAATCTTCATTAAAATAATTTTTGTGCAGTAATCTAGCAATCTGTTTTTGCTAAAAATGAAGTCCACCAAAAATCAGAAATAACTTGTTTGCTATTATTTTTCATTGTAAATTTTTTTTTTCCATTTACTTATCTTATTATGGGCCATGTAAAACTTAAGTAAATCTTGTAATAGTAATTATCTATTTACAGTTCAATAATGAAGAAAAAAACAACAGAATTTATATTTGGTCAGGCTTGCCATATACATATACTGATGTTTCTTTTCTACTTAGAACTTGTTTGAATTCTGTTGTCACTGTCAAACAGGTAGTTTTAATTACCTACAGATCGTTCACCGTAAGTTGTCCCCTGCCGTGATGTTGGCACTATTACTTGTCATTTTTGTCAATCTGTTGTTGTCATATTGTCTGTTGTGACGTGTGCATTTAGTTTTTGTGTTAATATTTAATATCCTTCAAATTAATCATGCCAAAGCCATTTAAAAGCAGTGCAAGAGAGATTGTGTTGAAGGTTCGTGCCTTTTGTGAGAGAGAAAAGGCAAACCAAGCCCCGTTAATTAGACTCGATCAAGTGCGAGCACGAGTCGCCGCAATGACAGGTTAGTAAAATGGGGATACAAGCTTCAGACACAATGCCTTTAGTATGGGTAATAAGAATTTACTGACATAAAGAATTAAAATAAAAAAGTACACATCTCAGTGAATTTAATTTATTTCGATAATATGGTCATTACTTGAGTTTATATAAATATTAAATTTTATAAAAGGATACAAATTTTATGTGTCTATTTCAGGCATGTCGGAGAAAACCGTGAGTAGAATAACTAAAGAAGGTGAAGTTGCTGTCTCTACGTCTCAAAAACTCAAGTCTCCTGGAAAACACCGTCAAAAACGTAAAACGGTGGATCTTGATGATTTCGATTTATGCGCATTAAGAAATAAAATCCATGAAATGTATACTGTCAGAAAAGTTGTTCCTACCTTGAATAAATTACTTATTGAATTAAGGAATGATATAAACTTTGGTGGAGGTCGAACTACTTTGTGGAAAATTTTAAAACGAATCGGATTTCAATACAAAAAGTGTGGTTCGAAGCGGAACATTTTAATGGAAAGACACGACATAGTTGCATGGAGACGCAAGTATATCGATACTATGAGGATAAATCGTGTAGAAGGTCGGCCAATAGTTTTCTTAGATGAAACATACATTCACGCATCATATGCAGTGCAAAAATGTTGGCAAAAAGGTGACGAGGACGGAGTACTAACAAGATATTCTCCTGGAACGCGATGGATTATTGTTAATGCTGGTGGAGAAATGGGGTTCATTTCTAATGCTCAATCGATTTTTAAATCACAGAGTAAATCAGGGGACTACCATGACGATATGA
Source organism: Bombyx mandarina (assembly GCF_003987935.1). Next base: position 315,012 of record NW_021011560.1, on the reverse strand, counting down.
ATAGAACAAATTTTATGAAATGGCTTTCAGAGAAACTTATACCCAATTTGCCTCCAAACTCGTTAGTCGTCATGGATAATGCTCCCTATCAGATACAAGTGAATAAAGCATCTACTATGAGTTCCTCAAAACTCCAAATGCAAGAATGGATTACAAATAAGGAATTGTCTTATTTACCAACAATGTTGAAAGCAGAGCTTTATCAAATTATAAAAGAGCACAAAGAAGCGCCCATTTATGAGGCTGACCAATTATTGATAAGTCATGGCTATAAATTGGTTAGGTTGCCCCCCCTATCACTGTGACTTAAATGTTATTGAGTTTATGTGGAGTCTTTTAAAGAGACGAGTAGCTAGCAATAATGTCGGCCAAGAAGCTGGTAATATCGCGAAGTTAACTGAAGAAGCTTTTTCATCAATAACTCCTCAGGATTGGCAAAAACAGTGTGAACACGTAAAACATTTAGAAGACAAATTTTATGACCGTGATGGCTGCATGGATAATATTACGGATAAATTCATAATTGAACTAGGAAACGACAGCAGCACAGATTCGGATACGTCAGACGACGCTTATGCAAGTGACAGTGATATGTCTGGAATCGTTTCTTTCGACCATAATTACTGTCAGGAAAAATGAAATAAATAAATAATTTAAAATTTAAATTGTGTCATAATTTACAACCTTCCTAGTCTTTTTTTAGCTATATTGTTTGCAACACCGTTGGCAATGCTACCAACACTCAAGGCAGGGGACATCTTATGGTGAACGGTCTGTACCTTAGAGATGCCAAATAAAAAATGTAGACAAAGTATGTGTCGCCAGTGTCGTCATCACATCGCTCTATAGTACTCTGTAACATTAGTAATAGAAATAAAGAGACATAAAATTGATTCAAATAGGACGATTATAGATTAGAAGAGTCATTTTTAAAACTAAGGTATTTTTGAAGAATTTTGTATTTCAATTAAGTTGAGGCATTAATGGGAAGTTGTAATTGTATTGTAAATGGCATTCCTAACTCCTCAAAGCCGACTGCTTCGCGGTAGAAATAATCAGTAGGGTGGTACCAACCTGTGCGAGCTTCCAACGCGTCCTACCACCAGTATTTTAGAAAGATTATATTCAACGTCTACATGAAAAAATTGTAATTGAATAAATAAAAATTTCTAAATAATAAAGATAAATAATATAAATTGTTTTATTTGTCATTGTAAATTATAACCAAGCTACATCCGCGGCTTCGTTATAGAAATCGATAATAGATTTCATATCGAGTTAGTAGTTCAAAAGATAAAAACACTGCTACCAGCGCTACTTATCTGACAGTGACGTAACTATGTTCGTTGGAGTGGCATGCCGCCTTCGGTGTGTACAGTGTTGCCACCTTGGTGGTTTTCCCACCAGAACTGGTGATTTTTCGAGGCATTTAGTGGTATTTTTTCATTTTAGAGCGCTTTTATTATTTTTAGTGGTTTTTGGCGGTTTTTTAATAAGGAATCTGGCAACATACTTTTGATAGGAAAATCTCTTAGTATTCCGAATTTTCATGATGATGTTTTCAGTTTAGGTACTCTATAACCGGGAAATTCCTAGGCGAGATCGTTTATTAATGAATGTTTTGTTTTTACTTTGCCCCATTCTAATGCGGGTATCGAAAGAGTACTTAGTGTAATGAACATTGTAAGAAGTAAACTGCGGAACAGGATGGCTCACTTTTAAATGCTATTATTTTTATAAAAATAGGCTTAAAGCTATTGATGCAAAGTGTTTCAACTATGAATTACCAAGCGATGTCATAGCACCTATTGGTCTAAACATAAAATAATCTTACAAAACCACAAGACTATAGCCACCAACACCTTTGGCGTCGACATCGTCGACGGTAGTATCTACGAGTAAGAATGATGATGAATTTGTAGATTTTTCATTTGATAGACTAGAATTTTAATTTGCACACATTTCACTTGATTTTTACTCTTCTAATTCTTATTCTTACTCTTCTGATTGAAAAATAAACATATTAATGTGGTTTTATTTTACTGCAGTGCAGTTTTACAGTTTTCTGAGGAGTTCCCGTAATCTATAGCTAATGAATCGTTCATTCAAAAGTGTCATTTAACCAATCGTAGATATCTCTTAATAAGGAACCAGTGAAACTGGCTCTAAACATAATCTACTTAGGGTTTCTTTAGTCTGATTCAAGTTCAAAAACTTAGCGGAAGTTGGTGGTTTTTTTATTAGCAAAATTTCCGAAATCTGGTGATATTTTTCTCTTGACCTAGCGCTTTAAAAAAATCTGAGGTGGCAACACTGTGTGTGTACAGTTTCTTATTGATTGGGCTAACGGTTCTCGAGTTTCACGTTGAAACATACGTTGAACATTTCTTAAGTACGTATTTCATTAGAAAAATTGATACGCGCCTGCAGGATTCGAGCACCGGTTCATCGCAAGATATGAATGCACCGGACGTCTTATCCTTTACGCCACGACGACGACTTATTCTTTTAGATTCTTAATATAAATAATATTGAAAAAAAAAGTATTAAAATAAGTCGTACCCTATTTCATGTAATTGAAAACAAGAATAGGCTATTAATACAGGTACGTAACCTCCTATTACACTGTAGATACGTTCCTACAAAGTCCCGTTTTGTGGGAAACAGTGTTAGGTATAAGTATGAAATATTACAGTCGTCGTGGCCTAAGCGATAAGAGTCCGGTGCATTCGTGTTGAGCGATGCACCGGTGTTCGAATCTCAGGCGGGTACCAATTTTTCTAATGAAATACGTACTCAACAAATGTTCACGATTGACTTCCACGGTGAAGGAATAACATCGTGTAATAAAAATCAAACCCGCAAAATTATAATTTGCGTAATTACTGGTGGTAGGACCTCTTGTGAGTCCGCGCGGATAGGTACCACCACCCTGCCTATTTCTGCCGTGAAGCAGTAATGCGTTTCGGTTTGAAGGGTGGGGCAGCCGTTGTAACTATACTGAGACCCTTAGAACTTNACGATTGACTTCCACGGTGAAGGAATAACATCGTGTAATAAAAATCAAACCCGCAAAATTATAATTTGCGTAATTACTGGTGGTAGGACCTCTTGTGAGTCCGCGCGGATAGGTACCACCACCCTGCCTATTTCTGCCGTGAAGCAGTAATGCGTTTCGGTTTGAAGGGTGGGGCAGCCGTTGTAACTATACTGAGACCCTTAGAACTTCTATCTCATGGTGGGTGGCGCATTTACGTTGTAGATGTCTATGGGCTCCAGTAACCACTTAACACCAGGTGGGCTGTGAGCTCGTCCACCCATCTAAGCAATAAAAAAATAATGAAACTATATAGTAGAAGTTAGTACTAATAGAAGAGTATTATTTCTGAATAAAACATCTTAATTAACCGGGTGGGCTGTGAGCTCGTCCACGCACCTAAGTAATAAATAAATAAAAACTATGCCTTTATACATTTTACTAGGTACTTATAATAAAAAAATAAGCTTAACATTTCGGTATATCGTGTGTTCATAATGCTGTAATTTTCTAAATAATTTTAAACAAAAAAATCGCTATAGTGTTATAGAAGTACCATGTTTTAGGAGGGTTTTGAGGACTTTTTTTTCGTGTTAGAGTGGTACCGCGTTGTAAAATATCGTGTTAAAGGAGAGTTACCTGTATTCCAACAATATTACAGAGAAACAATATAATACAATAGAGAAAGTAATAACACTACTAATAAAATACGTATACGTTATTAGTAGTAGCTTTTTTTATGATGTACCTAAGCTTGAGAGCAAGGGCGGATCCAGCTTTGGTGCTAGGAGGGGGTCACATAGTCATGGTCAAGTCAAGAACTTATAATTTAATTTTGATAACAATAGATACAAGTAAAAAGTAGGTATTTTATTATAAGCACATTAAAGGTATAAGCGCATTAAAGGTTTAAAGAAATTTTAGTTTTTTAACTTAGAACTATGTTATGATATTTTGAAGTTTAGTCGTTCCGATTCCGATTGAGGTTTGGATTCAATTTGAGATTAGGCCTAGCTAGACGTTATGTAGTCGACAAGCGCGCGCGAGTGTAGCGCGGTAAAATTCAAATTTTCGATGCGTTCGTTCCTTCGATCAACAATAGTAACTAGATTTCGGGTCGGCGCAAAAATCCGTCTCGTTAAATAACAGCGCACTTGAAATGTGAGCTCTTATTTTGTTTAGTTCACTCCAGACACAGCCAATGTCAACCCGTCTCACAATGCCGCAGTGTGTATTCAAAAATTGCAAAAAATGCCCGAAAAAGCAATTTAACGGCCGGAGTATCTTACTTTCGGTAATTACATGAAGTATACGTTATATTTTAAGCTTTAAACTAATAAATAATATTAAATTTTAAACAAAATTACCGATTTTTAACCACCGCTACAAATGTTGGCCAAGGCTCGCCAACACTTGGACAATTTTTTTGTTTAACAGAAAAGTAAATGCATGGAGTAGATTTGTGTTGTAATAATTTTTAAAAATTTGTTAGCAGTACTTCAAAATTGGTTAGTTCAAAATTGGTTAATTCTGCTTTTGTGTCTGTTTGTTGGATTCTCATTGGATACTTAGCTTTCCTTTTTTATTTTAGCTTTCCTAGCAATCACGTGTGCAGAATGGATCTCGATTGTCGCCAGAGAAAGAAGAGATTACTTTTATAAGCCAGCTAAGAACTCCACTCATTGACACTGGACATCTTTGCCTTCCGTGTTCATGGCTACTGAAACGTGGCCGAAGCATTGTAATAAAAATATCGCGCTTAAAACCGTTTAAACGTTGTTTTATCATATGTACTAGTCGCGAAAACATAAAAATATACTATAAAAATATCTATTACACAAAACGTAACGCGAATAAAATAATAAGTAATGTATAGATACCAACAAACATAAATCCTCAAAACATAAAAAGTAAACAACTAAACACCTTTTTCACTGGTGGTAGGACCTCTTGGGAGTCCGCACGGGTAGGTACCACCACCCCGCCTATTTCCGCCGTGAAGCAGTAATGCGTTTCGGTTCGAAGGGTGGGGTAGCCGTTGTAACTATACTGAGACCTTAGAACTTATATCTCGAGGTGGGTGGCGCATTTACGTTGTAGATGTCTATGGGCTCCAGTAACCACTTAACACCAGGTGGGCTGTGAGCTCGTCCATCCATATAAGCAATAAAAAAAAAACTTACTTTTATTCATATAATAAATTATTTTAGTGTTCAACGCGACTCCGTTACCTCCTGTAGTAAATAGAAATTGAAATTTCAAGAAGCAAAAATAAATAAAACAAAACGATGTTAGTTCTCAAAGCTATAACGGGAAAAATTACTTTATTTGTTGGCACATAAGGTTCATTTAACATTAAAGGTTGTTTAACATGTGCCTTTTCGTTTGTAAGTGACAGGAGTAATTTATTGCTTTGTGACGAATGATCGTAAGTATTAGATAATGTTTTGGAGATTTGGAACTTTATTACTAGGTGGCATAGTTGTAATTAGTTTGAACTTAAAACTGTTTCAAAACTTTTTTCTCCGTTTGTTGTAAACCAACGTAGCTATGTATGTGTGTATTCACGGGGAGCG
>NW_021011560.1:159723-308567 GCF_003987935.1 Bombyx mandarina | reverse complement strand
GCCGCCGCTGACTACTCCCCGAATCCTGATCATGCAGGAGCCAGTCACCGTCGACGCCCTAGACACGTCCTTACGGATCCATCAGATCCAATAACCTTTGCATTAGATGCCTTCAGCTCTAATACTAGGGGCAGGCTTAGGGACCCCGGTAACCGTACTCGTCGAACTCGACAAAGAGGTCGACGTGCAACCTAACCCATGCATCAGCCCGCTGAGTTTCTCGCCGGATCTTCTCAGCGGGTCGCGATTCCGATCCGGTAGTAGATTCATTCGCGAAACAATTGCTCTTGAGTTGTTAGGTCTCCTTCGGAGGCGCTCGGGCAGTTGTTAGCAAATCCCACCTCTCTTGGCTGAGCCTTTGCTCGCCCACCTGTCCTGGTGAAACTGGAAAGGCCTTCGGGCCACCAGTAAACTTTCAATCATAAAAAAAAAAAAAAGTTCACAAATGTATCGCGTTCGCACACAGACCCGGTAATGGCTGGGAGAGAAACGCACTAAACTGCACTGAACCGACTCATCGTCTTTTCGCATTAAAAGTGTATAATATTCGAAATTGAGTTATTATGCAGAATTATTTGGTATCGCCAGTATTTTTCTCATAAATACTGTCAAAAGAGCGTAGTTTAGTTTTAGTTTTTTTTTTAGTTTACCTATTATTTGACTACTATTAACAAAATTAATACATAATTTTATCTTACTTTAAAAGACAGGTAATGTAACTGGTAAAATATAAAAAATAAATGTTGCAAAGTTGATTAATATTAAAAATATCACATGTCGAACCTTTAAAACACTCTCCTGTAAAATTAGTAAGTTTTGAGATTATACAGTTTTATTGCGAGAAGACGTCATATTATTTATGAATGTGTTGACGACATCAGCTTCACCTGTAAATGTATTACAGTTTTTAATTAATTATCCCGGTCCCAATATATCAGTATCCTACTAGAAATTATCCAAATCCAAGATTAACGATTGATTTTAATTTTCTTTCAAAGTCTCGTGTTATAAATGTTTCTGTATCTTCGTGGATGTTATGTCGGCAACAGCATACTTGTTTAATGACACTGACTCAATGGAGATTTTATGAATTAGTTTCATAATGAAATGGAAATAGAAATAACTAGCTGTACCCGTCCGCTTCGCTGGGCATTTAAAATTAACATTATTATTTCTCACCCCCACAAAGATTCTCATCATTAACGCCCCCGCAACTGGTGTAGGGAGTCCAACACTCATATAAATAATTACCCTATCCATTAAGTACCTGTATTTTCTACATGGATACCAAGTTTCAAGTCAATCGGATGCACGGTTTAGTAGTTATAACGGAACATCCGTAAAAGCCACTGTAGATTTATATATTAGTATAGACCGGTCTTTGTGGCGAGGCTTGGGGGAGGCCTATGTCCAGCAGTGGACATGGCTGATAAGAAGATAGATGAAATAATGAAATGGACCTAATCACCAATATATTACGCATTGTCTTTGTATTAAATATTACTGAAAATAACTCTTGAATCTTGGCACATTTCGCTGTGACTATCGCGCAATGTATGACAAATAAAACTGTTCAAGCGACACCTGTCGTGCATTGATGGTATTACGTCTATTAGTTCATCTGTTGTTTTCACGTACATATGTTTTGAGATAAGACTAAGATGCGTCTGGTTCGTACGTTGGTCTTCTCTATCTTCCTGTACGGGGTGGAGACTCGGTGTCTCAGGAAAAAGGAACGCAAAAAGATTGAGGCGTTTGAAATGTATTGCTTGAGCAAGTTGCTACGGATTCCCTGGACAGCTATGAGAACCAATGTCTCCATCCTCGAAGAGTTGAAGGTCACCAAGCGCCTGCTGACTATGTGCCAGGAAAGGATCCGGAGTTTCTTTGGGCACATAATGCGATCCTCATTGCACAGCCTGGAGAAACTCACAATTCTCGGACAAATGGAGGGGAAGCGCGCTAGAGGAAGAGCGCCAGCTAGATGGGTTGACCAACTCAAGGAGGTGACTGGAGGCCAGATATGGGGAGCGGTACATATGGCGCAGAACCGGACCGAGTGGAGAAGATTGACATACAGTCACGATCCTCAGCATTGAGGGAACGACCAGAAAGAAAGATGTTTTGAGACGGCTCAGGGCTTACAAACCGCTAATGTTAAAAAGTTTAGTCTGGGTGTTCGTTTCAAACTAGAATTCCCCAAACATTACCGAAAAAAAAAATAGACTTGCGTAATAGCAGTATAATATCTGTAACTATACAGGTGACGTATTGTGCAATATTAGTGATGTGTGTATTATTATATCTTTACAAATAATTTACAATGGATTTAGTATAAAGTTATTGTATATTAATTATTATTTCCATTTAATTGTATTTATATTTTGTCATGATCTGGTATAGCCCTTAATTTATTTAAATAATAAATAATCCATATAAACATATACATATATATTTGTTGCTCGGAGTGTCAATAGATGTTGAAACCAGAATGTGGTTGATAATTTTAATTTAAACATGAAATTTCATATTTTAATACTAATATTCTAAGTTATAAGTTTTCACTTCTATTGGCAGTTCCTATGACAACCAATTTTTTTTATTCATTGATGTATGGTATGGACATGTGATGAGACGAAATGAAAATGAGTTTGGTAAGAGAGTGTTATCTATGAATGTGGAAGAATATAGAGGAAGAGGTAGACTTAAGAAGAAATGGATGGATTGTGTGAAAGACGATATGGGTACGAGGGGAGTGAGCGAAGAAATGGTATATGATAGAAGAGTATGGAAGGAGAAAACATGTTGCGCCGACCCCAGGTGACTGGGAGAAGGACAGGATAATGATGATGATGAAATGATGATTGAATTTGATATTATTATGTTTTCATAGTCAGTGCGTGCACACACATACTCGGCTATCTCTGTCTTCTCTGCTCGTATAGCGACCGCGGACGTGACAGAATACATTCAATTAGAATCAAAATTATCTCACGTCATTAAAACCAATAAAATCAAATCGGTTCAGTCGTTTAAATGTTTTGAGCACACAAACGTACAAGCAAAACGTCTGTTTTAGCTATAATCAGATAAATACTATAAGTATAGGCATCAGATCGTTTTGTCTTTCTGTTGAGCGAGTGTAATTTTCTGCAAGCGACCGCGACCAGTTGCAATCGTGTTGTTAGTGCGTCGCGCGAGTCCGTCACATGCAATCATGTGCAGGCCGCGACGCCGGTGCACAATAAGGCTAGCTATTTTTTTTTCCTACCTATGCTGATAGCCTTGAGAGGCTATTTCAGCTTCGCCCTAACGTGTGTAGGTGAACTCACGGGGCTTAAACTGGAGTGTTGCTAACACTGACCCTAGCGAGAGCAGTGCTGCGCAGAATCTACCACTGGATCGGAAACGCGACTCACTGACAAGATCCGGCGAGAAACTCAGTGGGCTGTGTCTATGGGCCTAAGCTGTGGATGTAGTCAACCGGCCTATTAGACCAGCTCGCTTTATATTGAACTCCTTTTGATCTTTCTCACTCATTTTAGAAGTATTTGGGCAGAAGCGGGCTATTTAATCTGGCTTTGATAGCAGCAGTAAACATTGAAATAATGAACTATAACGTAGATACAATCACACTATTATGTAGGTACCTATAATTAATGTAATTATTTTATAAGTGTGAAAAACCTATAGATTATTGCCAAAAATGCCAACAACAACACATTATACAGATAAAACAAACCACATAGTTAACCCAACTCATAATATAGTAAATACAATACTCAATAATAAGTGAAAAAACACAAAATTTATTTTATTTGGTTTTAACAGACAAACCTGGTTTCTACTTATTATTAGGACACAAGTACAAATGCGGTAGAGAGGCCATTTCAGCGTAGCCTTAACTAGTAGGTGAGCTCACGGGGCTCAAACTTGACGTCTTAGCTAATAGCCTCGCAACTATATTTTATAACACGCCGTCGTGGTTGTGCTGGTATAAAACTGTCTCTTTGGCCGCAAAAGGAAGGGATAAGACGGTCAGCTTGATAAAGGCATTGACGTCATTCCATGTCTAATATTACAACAATCAATATTTTCCATTTGAAGTTCATTTTACAAAGCACCGTCGATATTAGACTTCGTTGTGGCCACTAAGTTTTGTCCCCTAATTTCTGAATCCAATAAAGTGTTTTCTGTTAAGTCTGTTTTTTTTTAAAACGTGTCTCCCTAACTTGGCCTGTGGCAGCAGTTCAATGATACGTCACGTAAGTACGTAAGGTCCGACAGATGGCGCACGAGTGGTTTAAAGAAAAACAAAACAATGTCTTTCATAAGACCAGCGATAGTGACATTAACGCCTTACCATCTTACCATCTTACGGAATCCCCGAGGGTCTCTGCAAGTGGATCGCTAGCTTTTTGGATGGGTGGAGCATCACGGTCGTTGTGGACGGCGATTGTTCTGATACCATGACCATTAACGCTGGCGTTCCACAAGGTTCGGTGCTCTCCCCCACGCTTTTCATCCTGTATATCAATGACATGCTGTCTATTGATGGCATGCATTGCTATGCGGATGACAGCACGGGGGATGCGCGATATATCGGCCATCAGAGTCTCTCTCGGAGCGTGGTGCAGGAGAACGATCAAAACTTGTGTCTGAAGTGGAGAACTCTCTGGGGCGAGTCTCCAAATGGGGTGAATTGAACTTGGTTCAATTCAACCCGTTAAAGACACAAGTTTGCGCGTTCACTGCGCAGAAGGACCCCTTTGTCATGGCGCCGCAATTTCGAGGAGTATCCCTGCAACCTTCCGAGAGTATCGGGATACTTGGGGTCGACATTTCGAGCGATGTCCAGTTTCGGAGTCATTTGGAAGGCAAAGCCAAGTTGGCGTCCAAAATGCTGGGAGTCCTCAACAGAGCGTAGCGGTACTTCACGCCTGGACAAAGGCTTTTGCTTTACAAAGCACCAGTCCAGCCTCGCTTGGAGTACTGCTCCCATCTCTGGGCCGGGGCTCCCAAATACCAGCTTCTTCCATTTGACTCCATACAGAGGAGGGCCGTTCGGATTGTCGATAATCCCATTCTCACGGATCGTTTGGAACCTCTGGGTCTGCGGAGGGACTTCGGTTCCCTTTGTATTTTGTACCGTATGTTCCATGGGGAGTGCTCTGAGGAATTGTTCGAGATGATACCGGCATCTCGTTTTTACCATCGCACCGCCCGCCACCGGAGTAGAATTCATCCATACTACCTGGAGCCACTGCGGTCATCCACAGTGCGTTTCCAGAGGTCTTTTTTGTCACGTACCATCCGGCTATGGAATGAGCATCCCTCCACGGTGTTTCCCGAGCGCTATGACAAGTCCTTCTTCAAACGAGGCTTGTGGAGAGTATTAAACGGTAGGCAGCGGCTTGGCTCTGCCCCTGGCATTGCTGAAGTCCATGGGCGACGGTAACCACTCACCATCAGGTGGGCCGTATGCTCGTCTGCCTACAAGGGAAAAAAAAAACGCGAATTTCATTTTATAAATCACAATTTTGAAATCCAATTAATTGTATACAATCTTATTTGTCCATAAAAATACGCAAGAACAGTAAGTATTAACCTGTGTGGGATCACAGCTAGCCCCAGTAATAATATAAGCACAATGCTTCGTGCACTTTAAAGATTATGTCATAACCTGAACATTTGTTTTTAAAGAGTGCATTGTCGAAAATCGTGAGGTTATCGAACTTGGCAGAGGACGTCGGCTTGGCGTGATGCCTAACCGCCCTGCCAGACTCCTCGACAGCCTAGCCGAGAGCCGGACCCACTTTAACATAAAAAAAATGTGTGCGTGTACTAGTGTACACACGTAAGAAGTGAAACTTCTTTATGGCCTTATTTTTCGAAAAATGATCTACATGCAACTTTCTAGAAATTGGTTAAATAAAGTTAAATTAGATAAAGTTTAAACAAAAGGATTTTATTATCATAGACATGAATACAAAAAAGATGGCGCGTAACGGAAAAATGTGACGCGTAACCGAAAAATGTGACGGTAAATTTTTTTCCAACGCCGATAAAGAAGTTTCACTTCAAAAAAATGTGTGCGTGTACTAGTGTACACACGTAAGAAGTGAAACTTCTTTATGGCCTTATTTTTCGAAAAATGATCTACATGCAACTTTCTAGAAATTGGTTAAATAAAGTTAAATTAGATAAAGTTTAAACAAAAGGATTTTATTATCATAGACATGAATACAAAAAAGATGGCGCGTAACGGAAAAATGTGACGCGTAACCGAAAAATGTGACGGTAAATTTTTTTCCAACGCCGATAAAGAAGTTTCACTTCAATAAAAGCTACATTCAGTTTGCAGTTCACTCGAACGGTAATGATGTTTACATGGGGATACTTACTATTATATAAATATATCGGGGCGTCGCGAAGGGCCGGATTGTCGCATGTGATTATTGACTCGTGAGCTCGACAAGAAGCAGTCCATGGCGGCCGACGAATTTCGGGAAACGTTCAAATATGTACACTCTACCGTTGAGTCTTTACTATTTTAATCATACAAACCGATGAATTACTAAAACGGTCAAGTTATTATAAGAGTATAATGAGTTTTTTATTTATTTATTTATTCATTGCTTCAGAGCTCACAGCCCTATATTTGAGACCTTAGAACTTATATCTCAAGGTGGGTGGCGCATTTACATTGTGGATGTCTATGGTCTCCAGTAACCAGTAACACCAGGTGGGCTGTGAGCTCGACCACCCATCTAAGCAATAAAAAAAAAAATTGACGTTCGCCGGTCATTACAAGCGCAATATTATTCGCTGCTACCCGCTCTTAATTAAAATTACCATTTGCCATTAATAGTGTGAGCTCTATTGGATGGGTAGGTAACACTAGTCTGGAAGCACGTATTCTGGCTTAAGGGTTCGACTTCAACCTAATGGTTCAAGATGGGTGGCGACACTCGCGTTGTGGTATCTCAACCAGTGGGCCGTGAGTTTCTATAATCATCTATAGCAGAAAGAAAACACAAACGATAAGCCAATCAGCCATCAACATCAATAGGCAACATTTACTTATTACTGGTGGTAGGACCTCTTGTGAGCCCGCACGGGTAGGTACCACCGCCCTGCCTATTTTTGCCGTGAAGCAGTAATGCGTTTTGGTTTGAAGGGCGGTGCCGCCGTTGTAACTATTCTGAGACCTTGGAACTTGTATCTCAAGGTGGGTGGCGGCATTTACGTTATAGATGCCTATGGGCTCCAGTAACCACTTAACACCAGGTGGGCTGTGAGCTCGTCCACACGTCAAAGCAATAAAAAAAAAACGATTTTATCCTTCACCAAAACATTTAGATTCGCATCCCTTGTACCTCACAGATGATACCTCATTATTCTTTCAAGTTTCCGTTCTTTGTCTTTTGTCCAGAAAGATTAATGTACGAAGTCAGTCATTCGGAAAACGGTAAATACGAAGTTCTGTCAGCTCACGGGACAAAACTCGATTCGTATTATTAAAAAAGTTTTTTTTTGAAACTACCTACGAGTCTTGTCAGTATGGTTCGTTCTTATTATTATATCAGCTAATAAATAATACATTTACTACATTATAGTCATCGGTCTGGGACTTTCAGTGGAACTTGAACCTGATTTTGATTCCTGTTGCATTAGTTGAAATAGGAGCCGAGATCATCCATACACCATTGTCATCATCAGTGCGGTTCATTTAAAATGATGATATTGTCATTTGGCAGTGGACTGAATTCTGTTCTAGTCTGAAATGATGTTTGTACCGTCTGTATACTTTATTTTATGTATTTATTTATTACACTTCATGTAAAATTTACATTGGCGGAATTAATGGCTAAGGTATTCTCTACCAGTCAACCAAAGGTAGAGCAAATAGTGGTAGGTGCAATGAAATGTAGCGTTAGCGTGAACTGCTGATTACCGATGTCCATCAAAATTAGTTCCCACAAACGATTAGGTGTGTCGCAAGCTCCTCTGCTTTCGATAGCAATAAAGTAACATGGTCAAACTTTACATACCTACTGCGGTGAACATCCTTATAAGATTATACACACTAAGCATCTACAGAACCCGCAAATATAAAGCTGTGTCTATGCTTCCAACGTATTTGCTGGTTCGTGTCTTTAAAAAGTTTACGGAGTCACTCGATACTCAGCGAAACAGTTTGGTTGTTTAGTAATGGGGAACTTCACGAAGTAAAAACTGTTTATTTGTGTATCGGGATTACATCATGTAATTCCGTGATGATCTTAGTGGATCTTAGCTGGTCATAGAGCATATACGAAGGGGTACTCCTGTACCGAAGCAACAATTCGTTATGGTTTCAAGCATAGTACAGGTGCTACGCAATAATAATGTATAAGCATTATTTTATAGTCACACTAGCTGACCCGGCAAACATTGTTTTGCCATATATAAGATTTCTAGGGAATTTCTAGTGTAGAAAAAAAAATTAACTTATTGTAAGTGTGTAAGGATGTGGTAAATGAGTGAAAGAGGCATGTAGCGCTGTGAACGATGAGGGAATATATAATAAAATAACAAAACCTCATTCAACTACATACCTCACAATAACAAAAAAAATGTCCAAATAAAAAAAAAAACTTAGGGGTGGACAACCCTAATCACTTAGGGGTATGAAAAATAGATAGTAGCCGATTCTCAGGCTTACTGAATATGCATAAAAAATTTCATGAGAATCGGTCAAGCGGCTTCGGAGGAGTATGGGAACGAACATTGTGACACGAGAATTTTATATATTAGATATATGTAAATACTACCCGCATCTAGAATAAGTCCAATCAGCAATGAGGGTCGGAATCTGAGCGTCGTTTGTTAACGAATTGCTCAGTGTTTTTCTCTGTATAGGGACGATCTCAAGCCATAAGGTGACAAAATGTGCTTACCCCTTTTTTACATTGTATTTTACACCTTTTGTTGTTGTTACTAAGACATATTATGTAGACATAAGTATGGTAAGCTGTGGTATGCTGTCGAAGTCAACAATGCGCTGAATTAGTTTCTGTAATTACTATCTTGACTGGTGGGTGGTAAGGCGTAATACATATAAGTCCGCGTTGGCAGGTACCGCTATCTTTCCTATTTCTGCCGCAAAGCAGTCTAGCGTACCGATTTAAGGATGACACAGCCGTTATGCAGGGTTATATAGGTACAATGAAGGGTTCAACTTGACGTCTCAAAGTGAGTGACGGTATTCACATTTTGAGCGGCATCACAATAATCAGAAAATTTAATCTAGCTATTAACTATGTACAGTTTTTTAACATAAATCTATAATAGTCTTTGTCCAATGGTACTCACTGACTCGAAACTCTGGGGAAAATAATTTTTCTACGCATGACTAAGAACAAGATTTCCATGTTATTTGTTTTACAATAATTCGGCATAGATCCGTCCAAAGATATGACGTCACACGCAGATGTCTGCCTCTGGTCTAGGAATAGAAGCCACTACGCGCACCGCATCAACATCGTCATTAATTCAACAAGGGTAAACAAATAACGTTTTTAGGCGTTTATAAATAAAGCTGTTTTTCCCGTGAAGTACGTTTTTAATTTTTGTTGAACGCGAACTATGATAATGAGATAAATGTTTAAAAGTGATTAAGGAAAATACGTTTTCGCTGGGAAGTGGCAACGATAACCAGCTAGGGCTACGTCAAAGACAGTATCAACTTTAAAGACTTTCTAATTGTCTCACAGCTTATAGGAAAAAATGTGTGCGTGTACTAGTGTACACACGTAAGAAGTGAAACTTGTTTATGGCCTTATTTTTCGAAAAATGATCTACATGCAACTTTCTAGAAATTGGTTAAATAAAGTTAAATTAGATAAAGTTTAAACAAAAGGATTTTATTATCATAGACATGAATACAAAAAAGTTAAATTAGATAAAGTTTAAACAAAAGGATTTTATTATCATAGACATGAATACAAAAAAGTTAAATTAGATAAAGTTTAAACAAAAGGATTTTATTATCATAGACATGAATACAAAACAGATGGCGCGTAACGGAAAAAAGTGACGCGTAACCGAAAAATGTGACGGTAAATTTTTTTCCAACGCCGATAAGGAAGTTTCACTTCAAAAATTGTTGCGTATCATTTCCCAATCTATATATATAAAAGAAAGTCGTGTTAGTTACACTATTTATAACTCAAGAACGGCTGAACTGATTTGGCTGAAAATTGGTGAGGAGGTAGCTTAGAACCAGGAGAAGGACATAGGATACTTTTTATCGCGTTCCCATTGGGACGTCTCATAAAACGTGATATAACAACACGCAACTGATATGTACCTAATTACAAAACGCAACTGACAGCTAAACGTAATACATATATTCTATGGTTATTTATAGTAGAATTTTGAAGTTGACCAGTTGATGTGTTTGAAACAAACCGTGTTTTGATGACTTTGTTTATTTATTCACGCGTGTAGTTTCCCCTACCTTTTACTTGAAACTGGCATAAAGCTAACACTATTGCCATAAAGAAAAAAAAAACAAACCGTGTGGCGGAACAAAGTTCGCCGGGTCCACTAGTTAAATATAAATTAATCTTAAGCAATCAATCAAATGTAATCAAAACTTATAATTGTGGTGACATCTGCCATGAACTTTTGTCAGTTTGTCAATGATTTGTATTGATGATCACTTTGTTGGCGCAACTTAATCTATACTAATATTATAAAGAGGAAAGATTTGTTTGTTTGTTTCGAATAGGCTCCGAAACTACTGGACCGATTTGAAAAATTCTTTTTCCATTAGAAGCCGACATTGTCCCTGATGAACATAGGCTACTTTTTTTTTAAAAAAAAATATTTTATTTTTTTGGTTTCATGTGTGTTTTAATGTTTCCGAAGCGAAGCGAGGGCGGGTCGCTAGTAAATAAATAAAGACAAGATACAAGACGTGAGTGGCACGGCTCATTTTGAGTCGTGGAGTGAGATTTCATTTGCATCGGTACAATGGCGTACGTGCGTATTTTTGTTTGGAACCAGAAAACAAGTTTACTTCGAGTCTGATACAGGTAAGCTTGCAATATGACCTAGCAAAATAGGACCTGTATAACTCCATAATTTATAACCTTAATTAAGTAGGAGAATAGGTGCTGTTACTGCTGATGAGGAAGTAACAGTAGTAGCAGCGCGAGGGAGCTTTTTATTAAGAGCTTTGTAATGTTTTCCGTGTCTGAAGCTTTGCGTCGCGTCAGTCGATGTCGGTCGTCCGAATCGAGCGGTCGTGTGCTCGACTCCGACTACTACGCGGAAGTTAATTTACTTTAGTTGTTCTAAACATTCAAAATCGGAAGACATTTTCAAGAGCCAATAGATTTCTGGTCTCAATCTAAATGAATATTAATTACTACGTACCCTGAAAGAATAGTGATAAAGTTTAAATTAATTGTATATTTTTTGGATTAGAGCTATTTTGTTGTTCCTTACAATATTGTATTTGTTATGAGCATAATTTTAATCAGTGATCAGCACGAACTGATACCACAAGTGTGTAGCCTCTTGTTCACAAGCCACGACTTACGTTGTTATCTGACATTTAAAAAAAATACCACCTTTTTGTAATATTTTGTGGTGACAGTATCGTTTATATTAAATATCGATCGTCCTGCTCATTCCTACCGTAAAACGCTTTTAATTTGAAAGGTGGGATAGCCGTTATCACATAGTCGTTATACCGGCCGCATAGCCGTTATACAATTGAGACTTGAATCCCAATATGTCCAAAAGATTTTTGAGCTTATCCCAGCGAGACTTAAAAAAAAAAACAAATACACTCTACCGCACACACACATGCACACAAAATAGTCACTTATACATGACACTCACACACAATCTCACAAAGAATACGTGCAATTTTTAGAGGGGGTCGTCGCCCGAAGGTGTCCTACGGGCGTCCCTTTATTTCCGTTTCCGTTATAGTTAGGCGGGCGGGCCACTTCCGCTGGCGTATCGCTTCCTGTGCTATTCTGTATTATTGCGAATTCACAAACGTGATTGGTACAGTTTTTTTTGTGACTAAACGGTAGATAGAATAAAGTCGATTCTGGTACAAACATTGGCATTAAACCGTATAAGCAGTAGTCATTGACAGTAATGGACTCGGTAATATCTTGGTAATCACAATTAAACAAAGATACTTAATCTGACCTAGAATCGAATCGATATTACATCAACGAGGGGCTTTGTTTGCTGCCTGCGGAGATTAAACTGACCTGGACATTAAATCTCCTCTTTGGTCCAGTAGTTAGCGTTTCCGACTGCTGTGAAACTCATGTTGGGTATAACAAACCGGCCGGGATCATTTAAATAGAACCTTTAAGATGTTTGGTATAGAAGCGATATCCGCGTGCTAGCTGTGCTCGTCTCGTATGTGATGTTCCCGGTGCATATAACAAACACAGTCTGTTTAGGTTTTAATAAAGCTCACATGACCTAACTAGGCCCGTATTGTAATTAATGTCACCAAAAGGCTGTACAAATAAAGCGCGCACGGTATCGATATTAAAAATCGTTATCGGACCGATAGCAGTGGTACTCCATCGATCACTCGACCTGCTAGCTAGTCGATATGTCTGTAATCATATGATTCTCGTTCAACTATGATGTTATTGGCTAATCACTCGCATGAGTAGATCAGTTCAGTCAACGGCTTTTCTTTCGCCCTCACGATTCACTTCAAGTAGCTATATGTGACAATGTTGTGATTTCTTGGTCCTCGGTAACCACATACCACCGGTGGGTACCGTAAATGTCTTTCCATGTGGAACAAAAAAATACCCTTTTTCATTGTGCTAGATGAATGAACGAGCTCACGATTAACCTACTTTTAAATGGTTATTGGAGCCTATAGACCTAACAATATGAATGCCGTTACGCATTTTGAGATATGTGGTCATTAAGTCTTAATAAGGCTGAAAATTATCTAGTGAATATTATGTCGTCTAGAACCTGCGAGTTTTTGATTTAGAGGCACTCGCGTATGCGTTCAGATTAACATGTAGCCTACGTTTATATTGAAATTGGGGCAAAGCTTTTGTTTGGTGCCTCGCCAGACATGGTCGGACGACGGCTCCCTTTGTCTGGTTCAGTGCATCCGAATGGAATCGATTTTATTAAGCCTTCGTAACGTTGATTGGATCTCGTTAAAAATTGAATAAATTGCACATTAAAGCTACCTTTGCACAAAAGTGTGTCTAACCAAAGCGATGTCAAAAGATTACCGTTTTTATTCCTACCTAAGCTGATAGCCTTGAGAGGCTATTTCAGCGTAACCTTAACTAGTAGGTGAGCTCACTGGGCTCAAACCTGACGACGTTGCTAACACGAACCCTAGCAAGAGCCGTGCTTCGCAGAATCTACCACCGGACGGGTTCGACGAGAACGATGACCGGAAAGATTACCGATTAACATTGGCTGCAACAATCCAGAGAACAGTCACACTGATATTTACAGAATAAATGTCCTTAAACTCAAGTTGAAGAAAAATATACCAAATCGTGGTTGGCAGTGTGATCACTTATTTTTACCTAACTCTAAGTACTGGTTGTGAGGAGCTATGCAAGCCCGGACGGGCACCGCCCACCTAACTTGTTGTTTCTGCTGCGAACCAACCATGCATTACGGTTTTGAAGGCTAGACTAGTTGTATGTAATTACTTCGATCTTCTGTAAGTGGACAGCAGCATTTATTTTATTAAAAAGACAAACCTGCTTAGATAATAAAAATCTATGTTTTGCTTCTACTTTGACCATTACAGTCACAATCTTAGTACAACTAATGATGGTCCCAAGAGATGTAATCACGAGCACTCGTTTATATTACATTCATTGCTCTACGTTTGATGTTGCTACACGAGGATTTTCCTTATCTTTGTGGTAGATAATTATTTTGGACTAGTTTATGTTTTCCAAAGATGACGATTGCATACTGATTGTATATTTGATGTTATTAAAACTAATTGATGCACATTAAACTGTCGCAAGCTCCAATTTTCGTGTCGTGTGGTGTATGCTGAAATAAACGTATATGAGACGCGAACCCACGTCCTGTCTCTACCTACGTCCGGTCTCTGAATACTGTATAATAACTCGGGACACTTTGTTATGGTTCCTAATGACCAGACCAATGAAACTACATAAACTACAACTTTTATATAGTTCACTCAAAGTGTACAAGTTACCAAACTCTATTCTTGCTTCTATCTGACCAGATTCGGCGATTCTTGGCCCATATTTTAGTTTGGTTTGGCTTGAAAGTTGTACGAGAGGCCAGTCTCCTTCGCAAGATTGACGTGGTTTCTAATAGGTAGTCAGGACAGAAACCAGTAGTGATTAAGTTAGAAAGTGATTTGGCGATATTCCTATGGACGAACGATGAGGTCTCTGTATGTGGTCCGAGTAGCTCACCCGTATTTCTGGGTAAATAGTTAGTCAGAAAATGACCATGTAAAATTTTCTGACCTAATCCAGATGTCACCGACCACGGAAATAAATCCAACCAATAATAACTTGAAGAATTTGGTGATTACGGAATATTCCAGTCTTCCATTCAGTGACGTCTAATTCTACGTAAAGCCTTAAATTATTCGGAGTGGAAACACTGATTACAAACACGCAACAATTCTCGGCTTTCAGTGGCTCGCCGTCAGTTCATTTGATTTGCCTTCACACTCCGGCTGCCGGTACAGAGCAGCGCAATCTGGTTAGACCGTAGATTCGTTTCTAGAAGCTTGTATTTTTTTTTTATTTCGCTATATATTTATCAAAAGTGATTTTGATTATCGAATTTTTGGCTCTCGATAGGTAGAATGAGTAAATAGTGATATTCACGGCATCGCATCTAAGGTTCTGGTAATCGTTTACTGTCAGACATTGCAGCGCATTCGTAGACACACGTGTTCCGCATCTCAAGAATCTTAGGTTCATATTCATATTTTTTTGTTTTAGTCACGTTCACTTTCATGTCGCGTCGCGACTGATGATAGAACGTGTCAAAGACAAGCTAATAATATTCATAAACCGAAAAATGATGTATGAAGCTAAAACATATACGGATTTCTGGAAATAATTAGATTTGGTTACGTGCCGCGTGAACTAAGCCGCTTGAGGGATGAGACGCACGTGCTAACTATATGTTTTTTGACAGGATTTAAAATAGGTACAATAGGATACGACTAGTAGGGAATGTCGTGAGGCAGCTCGGGTTGATACCGCCCTACTGTCGGTGCTAATCGCAAAACAATCACGCGTGGCGCTTTTACGGGTTGAGTTACTCTAATGTGGGTACATCGAAATTTCAAGCTCCTGTTTCCAAAATGAGAGATTTCGTTTTCGTCTTAACGGAGGCCTGGGAATATTCAGTGTGTATTCTACACCAGTTAACCTCGAGTGTTGGTTCCGCAAGGACGGAAGTCCTCGTGAACAGAGGCTCGACTCGATGACGTCACCAGGCGACTGCCATTGACGTCGATAGTCATTAGCCTAATAAACACTAATAGCATTAGTAGAACGATGTATCAAATTCGATTAGTTTAAGCGCCACCTCCGCAGTATTTGTAGAACTAGAAAAATGTCCACAAATAAACGGTTTTCGCACGTATAATAAAGCCGTTGCCCTTCCAGTGGGCCACTTGACGCGATCGTACACCGTCTGTGACGTCAGACGTAACGTGCCCATTGTCGTAAGAATACACCATCACGGCTGCCGAGTGCCGACCGTCTGCGGCTGACCAGTCATAATCCGACTATTCTAACGAAGCCACGTGTAAGAAAACACTGGAAACTTAAATAGTTTATAAATTGAAAATAAATAAATTCAATTTCAATTTCGAATCGATAGTAATTATTTTATGAGCGACAGTAATTTGAATCCGCTATAATTCTCCGTAGGTTTTCCAACCATACAAATAAATATTTAAAATTTTGAAGTGAGCGTTTTTAAGTGAACAACGCAATGTCGGTTAGTTTAACGACACGGTGATATTGTTATGGTGCATCTGTGCTCAGTGGAGTGTAATGGTGGTGACTATGGGTATCATAATAGGAACGTGTGTGCCTGACGCTGAACAGGACGCGGTGGCTTACGGCGCGCAGACGAGGAGACCACCCAGAAGGATATTGTATGGTAAAACATATTATATATACATATTTATTTATACATAGACCACGTACCGGTAAGCGCAGCGTTGGGCGTCCCCCTGCCCTTTGGACCGATGACTTGCGGCGATATGCTGGGAAAGATTGGATGCGGAAGGCGGAGGATCGTTCATTGTGGCGGACCATGAGAGAGGCCTACATCCAGCAGTGGAGAGATACAGGCTGATGATGATACATATTTATTGCTTAGGCGGGGGACGAGCTCACGACTCCAGCTAGAAATCTACAACGTAAATGCCGTCACCCACCTTAAGACAAGAGTTGTAAGGTCTCACTTTTAACAGTACAACAGCTGCCCTGTCCTTCAAAACGAAACGCGACTTTACGACAGAAATAGGCTGGGTGGTGGTACCTACCCGTGCGGACTCACAAGACGTCCTACCACCAGTAAAAGTATATTACCCAAAACAAAGGGCTGGTAATCTATTTAAATTAATTAAATTATTAGACTAAATAAAATAAGAGTTGTTTTCGATCGTACTAATTGATTACTGATTAATTTGATTGTCTGGAAGAGGTCGCTTTAGGCGATATGATCGTTAAGTATGTTGGTAATATTATTTTTTATTGGTGTGATTACATTCGACTTAACTTGTAATTATATAAACCGGGGGAACAGGCATTGAGATTGAGATATAAACAGGCATTGCAAACCCTTTTAGGGCAATACAGCTAAACATTAGATGAGTTGAAAACTCTCCCAATCGATAGCATTAAAACGATCTCCACAAACAGGAAGTAATTCATATAGACTTATTGTCATCACGGATCCTCCTGATCCATTAACGGTGCTTTTAGGCACTACAAGCACCGGTCACCGTCCTCGTCGTACCCGTTGCGACGAAGGGCTCGACGAGCGAATTAACCCACAGACACAGCCCACTGAGTTTCTCGCCGGATCTTCTCAGTGGGTCGCGTTTCCGACCCGGTGGTAGATTCTGCGACGCACTGCTCTTGCTAGGGTCAGTGTTAGCAATTCTCCGGTTTGAGCCCCGTGAGCTCACCTACACAAGCTAGGGTAAGCTGAAATAGCCTCTCAAGGCTATCAGCATAGGTAGGAAAAAAAAAATAGACTTACCATTTGAGAATCCGGTCTGTTTTCGAGCTTAAAAATGCAACAATAAATAAACAATAAACTCGGAACAAAAGGTATAACGTTTATGAATTCAGTTCTCGTTCTTCAGTTTGTTATTCGAATACCAATAACGACTTCGTGTAGATGTAGTACCGGCCCGCGGAGACATTCATAATTCTGTATTGTGTTTTTGTATTAACAATTCGTATATCGGCTGTGACGATTTCAATAACACTAGTGGTCCCGCAGTAGTCGAAATTCGACTATCATCATCATCATCATCATCAGCCTTTATCTGCCCACTGCTGGACATAGGCCTTCCCCAATGCTTTCCACATAATGCGGTCCTCCGCCTTCCGCATCCAACGACTTCCCGCCGTGCGCACTAGGTCGTCAGTCCACCTGGTTGGAGGACGTCCCACGCTCCTTGTACCCATCCGTGGCCACCATTCGAGGACTTCGACTATAATTAATTGAAATTATAAGTTTAAACATTATTATGGTTCTATTGTCAAACATTATTTTAATTCGATAATATAATCACAGTATTCGCCAAAACTGCACTATAGATCAACAATATTAATCTGTTTTCAATTCGACCACAGACTTTAAACAATAACAAAAGTTTCCCAATTGACAGTAAACAAAGAGTATGTTTTTATGTATGTGTTGTGTCAAATACATGGTAGTGTGTGTAATGTTTTCTTTATTGATTTAAAGTATCTTTTATGCTTTATTTAAAAAAAATATTAGCATTGTGCACTCCTTCTCTATATTCTCTATAAGTGTGGGAAATTTCATACTCCTCCGTCCGCGCAATTTTCGTAAAAAGGGATACAAAGTTTTTCCTTCACGTATTAATATATAGATGCCAATTAGATTTATTGAGACATCGGATTCGAGTTGGTGTAGTTACCAAGTTATATTCGTTTCTTGTCACTAGTATGTATGTGTATGTTTGCTAGCTTGAGAGCATTGAATGTAAAACATTTGATGTGTTTTAATTTAACGTTGAAGTTAATGTTTTGGTAAGATACAAGTATCACTATACGAAGCAGAAAATTAACATATTATGATGAGTAATTCGTAAATGATTTGCTCTGTTTGTTCCGTTATTTGTTTGGTTTTTAAGCCAAAACTAATCATAGCGTAGCGGTCTTATAATGGGGTTATTTAACGCGATCTTCATGTTTTTTTTTTTTTTATGATTGAAAGATTACTGGTGGCCCGGAGGCCTCTCCAGCTTCACCAGGAGTCTTCATGTATCAAGGTACACGAGTACACAAGCTTTGAGTTAAATGATCGCCGCTGACGGACCTGGGGAAACTCCAAAGGTTCCATTATCTGTCACTTGACTACGGAACTCTAGAAACCGTTTTATCGCAATATTTATATTTGAATTGTTGAATTTGAACCGCTCTTACTTCAGATAATAATGAAAATTTAGTCTTGTAGTCTAATGTGTCTCTGTTAATTGTCTTAAAATGTTAGATCGATGATAAATACCGGGGAATCCTTACTACTTGCGTGTATATTAGCGCTGCAAATGGCGGCAATGTTTTATTACAAATAGTTATACCACATAACATAGATTAAATGTGTTCACCCTCTCCAAACATCTTTTGGTACGCCGACGAATACGTCAATGAACTTTTTCGAAGTCGTAGGAATAGTCCAAGTATGTTCCCTCGTAAACGTAGCTGGCGATGAAGGCGCCTGCTGGAGTCCAGGACAGGGGCACCCTGGGTACATCGCAGGGTACGGCATGCACATGCAAGGCTGGACCATGGGCATCATGGGGGCGTAGTACGGCATTATCGATTTTAGTTTCTTTTTCTTGCAGGGAGCGAAGGTGGGGCATGGTGCTTTGGTGGTTGTCGTTGTCGTAGTGGTCGTGGTTGTAGTTGTGGTGGTCATGGTCACAGTGAGGGCTACCGGAATGTCTTCTTCGGAATCAGAGCACGGCGGGGGGGTGGGACACGCGGTGGTGGTATACTCAGATGCGCTATCTGGGAAATTACAATATGAAATATTATTAAATTATTTTTAATAGGTTGACCGGTTCTGGAACCAAATTTTAGTGTGAGCTTGCAATGTCTTAGGTTGGTGGTGAATCGTATGCTTTATATAGTCTTTGGGGCTTAGACCTAAGTAGGGCCGATGTTTAAATGCTTTCTACTATCTTGAACTCTATCTTGAGCTCCTCAATAAACGGACTATGTTATGTTAATCAAATCTAATGTTAAAGATTACAGTTATACATAACACTTTCATTGTTTTTTTTTTTCAAATCAAACGACCGATTACTTAAATAATAATAATTACAGCAGCTCGTTACGTGTCACGATCGTTAAAAAGACCTCTCGAGTGAATAGCGTCATTCCGAGTCACTTGAGTATGAACTAGAAGTACGAAGGTCATTTTGTTGAGTCATTGTATAATATTTGAGCATTTGATAATGCAAGGGACTAATGTTTATAGACAGACGTTCATCCACGTGGTGGCAGACGTAAACCATGAATACGTTAGCCCAGTACGAACCCATAACGAGAAGTGGTGGTTACTGGTGGTAGGACCTCTTGTGAGTCCGCGCGGGTAGGTAACACCACCCTGCCTATTTCTGCCGTGAAGCAGTAACGCGTTTCGGTTTGAAGGGTGCGGCAGCCGTTGTAACTATACTGAGATCTTAGAACTTATATCTCAAGATGGGTGGCGCATTTACGTTGTAGATGTCTATGGGCTCCAGTAACCACTAAACACCAGGTGGGCTGTGAGCTCGTCCAACCATCTAAGCAATAAATAAAAAAAAGTTGTGATGTCACTATCTGGCAACAAAACTGCTGTTACAACCACGTCTGCGTGCGGTGTTGCATTGGACAAAAAAACGTTTTTTTTCCGGTTTTGCTCTCGAAAATCTTCTAGTTTTACTGTCTGCGTGATGATATCGTTGGCCTATTGAAATGTCGAATAAGACGTCATCATATCTAGCTTAGAGTAGTGATGTTGAAAGTACTATAAGATGGAAAACCAGAAAGAGTTCCAGTGAATGCTCTTTGTTGATTGTTTTTTCCTACCTAAGCTGATAGCCTTTAGAGGCTATACTAGCGTAAGCTGAGCTCACGGGGATCAAACCTGACGACGTTGATAACACTAACCCTAGCAAGAGCAATGCTTCGCGGAGACTCTTTGTCATAAACATTCAAAGTATTCAAAATTCGGTAGGCAGCGGCTTGGCTCTGCTTGGTGGGGACAGTAAAAAAAAGGTCCAAAATTACTCACAAGGCATCAGAGTAATGATTGGCGCGTCGTGAGACCTCGGAACGGCGGGGCTTTGGTTTTTCTGTTCAAGTCGCTCCCGTCTCCTATCCTTGCACTCCTGGCACATGGCGCAGTGAACTTCTAACAGGTTTTGATGCTCTTTGGCCTCCCGACAAGTCCTGCATGCGGTCCTGCAGTCTACTAACGCAGAGATTGACGGCAACATTATTATTGTCAAGAATATTGGTTTCATTACCTGAAAATAACTAAAACGATTTCATACTCATAAACGCAACCTACACTTTCACTTGAATCATTTCATTAACAGAAATGACTTTTTTATTTATTGCTTAGATGTGTGAACGAGCTCACAGCCCACCTGGTGTTAAGTGGTTACTGGAGCCCATACACATCGACGTAAATGCGCTTGAGATATAAGTTCTAAAGTTTCAAGTATAGTTACAACGGCTGCCCCACCCTTCAAACCGAAATGCATTACTGCTTCACGGCAGAAATAGGCAGGGTGGTGGTACCTACCCGTGCGGACTCACAAGAGATCCTACCACTAGTTCCAAAAAACAAACAAGCTTTACCTTCTTTTTTTCTTTACAACTGCTGTGTGCTGTATTATAATATATTTGTGTTTTTTTTTCCAAAGAAACGTCTTTGTAGGCAGCGAATTAAACATAAAACTAGTTTTTATTGCTCAAGTCATAAAAATACATGTTGTGTACTTATGAAGTGTGTTCACGTTTTGGAAATTATCCATTTTGTAATACATTTCATACAAACACTGCAAAAACAAATAAATTTGACAATAAAACTGCAATGAGTTGTTTTATCGCTAATTCAGATTTTTTTTATTAACGTTAGTGGATCGGAGTAGCTCAGGGCGCATCGTCGTCCAGCGGTGATTGGAGACGGTAGACAGGTAGATCACGTAAATCACACACCAGCCCACTGAGTTTCTCGCCGGATCTTCTCAGTGGGTCGCGTTTCCGATCCGGTGGTAGATTCTGCAAAGCACGGCTCTTGCTACGGTTCGTGTTAGCAACGTCGTCAGGTTTGAGCTCCGTGAGCTCACCTACTAGTCAAGGTTACGCTGAAATAGTCTCTCAAGGCTCTCAGCTAGGTAGAAAAAAAAAAGTAATTCACACAACCTGACTAGAAATGTCCATATTGTGACTAAAGTCCTTATTGCGACTGTCCTACCCGTAAACCCAAATACATGACTACAGCGTGAAAGAAAGGGCTTCCCTATCACTCAAGATAGAAATTATGAGAAGTTTTATTTTTATTGCTTAGATGGGTGGACGAGCTCACAGCCCACCTGGTGTTAAGTGGTTACTAGAGCCCATAGACATCTACAACGTAAATGCGCCGCCCACCTTGAGATATAAGTTCTAAGGTCTCAGTATAGTTACAACGGCTGCCCAGCCCTTCAAACCGAAACGCTTTACTGCTTCACGGCAGAAAAGTACGGAAGGAAAATAAAGTACGGCCTACCGTATCCATTATGTATTAGCAGCTAAAGTCAACTGTTTTCGTCTACGTTGGCTTGACCATAAATCAAATCCATCAACTGAGATGTAAGCAGCATCGAAATAAATTGAATATGCAATTTCGAAAAGGGCACATCTCTGAAAATGTAAAATGTTCAGGAAATGAAAAAAAAACTGATTATTTGCTAAAGCAGTGTAAAATTTTGAATATTAACTTTTGAGATATATTTTAGTGTTAATTAGCAATTGAAAATTACTGGAATTATTATAAAATGGGTGTAGGTAAGTCTCAAAACGACATGTATATATGAAAAAACGTATTTGACAAAATATGCGACATGTGCCCTTTTCGAAATTGCATATTCAATTAGACTTTGAAGTTATGTTTTTCATAGGCTCCTATTACCGCATATCAAACAGTTAAACACCATCGAAACGAATACCATCACACCACATCGATCGACGCCCGACTTTATGTTATTGATTACTTCAACGCGTACGTCAAAGGTAATTGCATGTCAACAGTAGACCAACCTTTGGTCATGTATATTATTATGTTTGTTAGGTTCACTCGTTTGTGAATAATTTTGATGTAGTTACTGGTGGTAGAACCTCTTGTGAGTCCGCACGGGTAGGTACCACCACCCTGCCTATTTTCAGCCGTGAAGCAGTATTGCGTTTCGGTTTGAGGGGGGGGGGGGGCAGCCGTTGTAACTGTACTGAGACCTTAGAACTTATATCTCAAGGTGCGTGGCGCATTTACGTTGTAGATGTCTATGGGCTCCAGTAACTACTTAACACCAGGTGGGCTGTGAGCTCGTCCAATCATCTAAGCAATAAAAAAAAAACATTTTATTCGTCAAAATCCCGATAAACCGATCGGAGTTATGTAGGAAAGTTGAGTAAATATACTCAAATACGTAAGTACACTGATAAATTGAACCCTTCTTTGATTTTGGCGTAGTCTAATGATCATTTGCTATCCTTATAAAACGGAGAGCTCTTTTTAAAGCCCATGCTTGGTACGCTTATTCGAATGTAAATTAAGTTGTTTTAAAGACGGGTGTGCGATTGCTAGCGCAGATTTGTTGATACAGAACTCATTGTTTAGTGCAATACTTTCACAGAGCAAGGAATATTCGGTTTTATAACAGACACATACACATTTCATCTTATGGCTATTATGTTTCTTCAATTTGTTCAATTTTGAGTCGGTTGGGCCTAAACATGATTTTTTAATCCTTATTTAAGTAACAGTTATCCATTAAATAAAGTATAATATATAACCCGACTGAAATAAAATAAAACTAGTTAGTTCCCTTTGTAGAGTGTGAACTGGATGCATTCAGCTTTTTAATTGTTAATGTTTACTTTTTAAACAATAAATAACTTTAATTTGATATTTGGAAAATCAGCTCACAAAGAATCCGCGGTGGGTACACTAGGAGGCCGGGTTAGTCATGTGACCGTGCTGTGGATTAATTCTGGGATAGGTAGAGATTCGACTCTGCATCTATAGTTTAGTGATGTTTCGTCCATTTAAATCTACCAGATATAACGTTTTAAAAACATCATGAAACTGGTCTAAACAAGTATAATAATGTCAATAAAATAACAAGAATGCTTAATTATTGTTAAAGCTGCAGTCGGAGGATTGATCTTTTAAAACAGGATTTTCTCGACTGAAAATAATGAATTGTGGACGAGCGTAGTTGTGGCGGTAATTGATTGGACGGCAGTGAAGAGTGCAGATACAGCTCTGACTACCCATTTGTTAGACTGTACGATCGCTTAGAAGAAAATACTGCGCTAATTTTCATGTAATTTTGGTGATGATCTTTCTGGATCAGGCTTAGAAAGTAGGATTGTGTTTGTTTGATCTTGTTGCACTGATGCCGGGCCGGAGCCAGAGATATGGGTAACAATAAAAAACTTTCACAAGCTCTGCCAAGTAACCAATGTAAGATGAGCTCCCATTTCAAGCACATTCACGTAATTTATTCCAAAAACTCGCGTGGAATCGCGAATCGTAATTTATAAAAGTGATTTATTGGTGTTTACGTTGATCTGTATGCATGAGAATGTGTGTTTCTTAAGGTCTGCCGCTTTGTTCGTTCTATAAGAAGTCCTAGTAGAATTGCGTTGTTTATTAGTTTTTCTATTTATATAAAAACTAGCGACCCGCCCTCGCTTCGCTTCGGAAACTGTAATTTATTATTGATTTCTTCACTATTTAATGGATGTCATTATACATATAAACCTTCCTCTTCAATCACTATATCTATTAAAAAAAAACCGGATCAAAATCCGTTGCGTAGTTTTAAAGATTTAAGCATACATAGGGACAGACAGATATAGGGACAGAGAAAGCGACTTTGTTTTATACTATGTAGTGATGAATTGCTGTTCGTTAGTCTCGCTAAAACTCGAGAACGGCTTTGGCTAATTTTGGTCTTGAATTATTTTGTGGAAGTCCACAGAAGGTTTAGAAGGTAGATAAATATGAAAATGCTCGGAATTAAATAAATATAACAATTTTGTTTCTCCTTTGATGTGTCCCCCGTCGGCCGGATTCCTTTTGTTTGTTTTACATTTATTTTATACAAAAGTTTAGGTCTTTTATTTATCGATTGAGGCACTACGAAGTCTGCCGGGTCAGCTAGTTGGTAATACAAAACGTTAACGAGAAAACCTCATACCTCTTTTCATGATATGCACTAAGAAGTTATGTTTTTTTTTTGCACTTTGAAATATTAACAGAAGCGACGCGGGCGCGACCTTGACTAGCATACGTATTCGGTTTTTACATCGGACACTCAAAGTAACGCTTCATTACTGACTTCAGCGCAGGTGATGTGGAAGCGTCAGTTGTTGACGTTTACGAGTCGATGTGTGGTGCAAGACGTTACAGAAAAATATACTGCGCATCTTTCTTGGGATAATGTGGGAAGAAAAAAATAAATTCGAGCGAAAATTATAACATCGAGATGTGGCGCATCTGTTCGCGGGATGTTCACGCCACGAAACCCGGAAACTTTGTTGTATAAATTTACATACACAAGACTGACATGGAACGGTTCCTTGTCTCGCAACTGATGTGTGCTTTTGTTTGTTAAACTCCCTCAGGATCTACTGGTATTATTGTGATCCTGTAGTATCGATCTTGTGCTGGTGGTAGGACCTTTTGTGAGTCCGTGCGGGTAGGTACCACTCGTCGAGCTCGTCCACCCATTTAAGCAATAAAAATAAAAAGATTACCAGTTGAAATATGTAACAAGCGTGACCTAATTTAAACTTGACCTTAAGGACAGCTCAACTGTCGCCAGTTCTTTTTTATTATCGTGATTATACGTATCTGTGCACGTGACAATACAGTCCCTGCATTCGAGAAATTAAACAGCCAGCAGTATAAAGAGCATTAAGCAAAGCCCATAGTGTAATTGCCATCGCCTTTGTCAAGACACGAGGTCATAGTCTAAGGTGCTTTTAGGTACCACAAGCACCGGTCATCGTCCTCGTCGAACCCGTCGCTTGCGACGAAGGGCTCGACAAGCGAATTAACCCACAGACACAACCCAGTGAGTTTCTCGCCGGATCTTCTCAGTAGGTCGCGTTTCCGATCCGGCGGTAGATTCTGCGAAGCACTGCTCTTGCTAGGGCCAGTGTTAGCAACACTCCGGCTTGTGCCCCGTGAGCTCACCTACACGTTAGGGCGAAGCTGAAATAGCCTCTCAAGGCTATCAGCATAGGTAGGAAAAAAAATTAGTCTAAATAGAGACTAACCTGAAAGTATGATGGTTCAGTTACAGAAACAGTCAGGACGGCGGTCTCGTGCCAGTACTAAGCTTGTTTTGTCTTTATTCCAGGTATAAAATGTCCGGTGTGCAGCAAGTTCGTTTTACCGGACGACATCGAGTGCCATCTCGTAATGTGCCTGACGAGGCCACGTCTATCTTATAATGGTGAGTTTTATTTACGATACGATATACGACAGCTTTGACGCCATAAGCCCCTAAATATGTATTCCAGCGTCGGATCTGGTGTCGTTTATTATTCAGGTCTTGTGGAGACTGACGTTGACTTCGTGTATTTCAGACGCTTAGGCCACAATTATTACTGGTGCCATAAGTTTTTTTTTTATTGCCCATGTAGGCAGACGAGCATACCCGCCCACCTGATGGTGAGTGGTTACCGTTGCCCATGGACTTCAGCAATGCCAAGGGCAGAGTCAAGCCGCTGCGTACCGTTAATATGTGTGGCGGCACCTCTTCATGTAGACACTAATATATATTCCTGAATGATCCACGGCGCACGGGAGTCCAGCTTCTCTCGACTGGAACTCTGGAACTTTTACCAGTTTCTGGCTTCGTGTCAGTTCAGATTTTATGGTCTCCAATTTCGCTAATTAAAGTTTGGGATCGAAGACAAATCAGCTTTTCTTAAACTTGCCCGAACGCTATGATTCAGTCTTGCAGCGTGGTCGCCGCCTTGACTCTTGGATTTGTACACATATGTTAGTGATGGGAGTGAGTGGGAGACCCGGAAACCCCTGTCAAAATGGCGAATGAAGACTATTTATTTATAATCTATTATTTGCGTTTATTTCTCTGGCGTCTATTTATTTAGGTTATAATTTCCGACGTTTGAATATTATGATTGTGGTAGTAATCATTGGTGGATTGAAAATTTAAATTGAATAATAACATTATTTACTACGTATATTATAGTTTTTTTTAATTACCAATAGACTTGCATATATAAAAATGCGAATTGTTTAAACATTCTTATAAATTGTTTTTTTTTAGACAAACATTTTGATTGTGCCGCTTTGCTAAAAAAAATTGATTCGGTAATTAGCACATTCGTTTTTTGACTACCCACGTTCGCTATGCCTCATGGAAATTGCAGAAAACAAAAAAATACAACAAGTCAGATTATTATAAGTAATGTGTCTTATGTTTTCAGAGGATGTTCTGAGCGACTCGAAAGGCGAATGTGTAATATGCCTCGAGGAGCTGTCCGCGGGCGACACTATCGCCCGCCTGCCGTGCCTCTGCATCTATCATAAAGGGTACGTTTCCTATTGTTAAAACTCAATTTAAATTTGAATGTATGAAAGGAATTCATGTAGAAGTAACTTCGTGGTAGCTCAAATAATGCTGATGCATGTGAACCACGTCGATTAATTCACTAATAATCAAACATTCTGTATACTAGCGGCAAACGTAGGGACGCTGTTCCAACTCCATACGAATTTGAGTTAACTTTTACGCTATCGAGAACGTTAAAAAAAGTGTGTGTGTCCGCTCCGACGCACGACTGGAGTTTACTGGATATAAAAAATTAAACGAAACAATACGAGAAATAGTTCTATATTACGACAACACGATACACTACAGATTATTAACAAATTAACGAGACACAAAACAAACGACTAACAAATATATGAAAATACAATAATGAGAGAAACGCGCGATCAGTACGAGGCTTTGTGGCGGACTGCCGGCGCAGGCGCATAACGCATTTCGTGTGACATGCTAGTACGATTTTGGTCCTCATAATTTTCATACCCCGGGCCTATATATGTAAATCGATTCTAAAGGAGTAAACTCCAAAAACTCGCACTAAGCACACTGTTCAAAAGCAGCTCTACAAGTGGCAGTCTCGATTGTGTAGCAGTTTCGCCGCTAAGATCGGAACGTGGGATTACTTCGGGGCAGAAGTAGACAAGACGGTGGTACTACTAACCCGTGCATATAAAAACTATTCAATTTATTGTACTTATTTGATCCAGTCCCCCGTGCCCACGCAAAATTATCAATTTCTGAAAATGTGTAATAAAAAAAAGAAAAGGATAAGATCCTTTTTATTGCTTATACAGTTGGATTAGCTTATCGTCCACCTGATGTTAGTGCTTAAGACAGATAGACATTAGCAAGGTAAATTCCGCCACCCACTTTAAGACATGAGTTCTTAGAATATCAGTTTTAACAGTACAACGGCTGCCCCAGCCTTCAAACCGAAACGCATAACTGCTTCGCGGCACCAATATTAAAATTTGAGGTGTCATTTTGATTAAATAACTTAGAGGTATGATAGTTTTTTTTAACTAGCCGGGTATATAGTTCTTGACACTGCACAGTGTGTGCAGACCGTCGTCCTCACGCCGAGTCAGGCTAATGGCGTTAAGGAAGCAACTCGTTTCGATTAGTAATTTTTTTTTTATTGCTTAAATGGGTGGACAAGCTCACAGCCCACTTGGTGTTAAGTGGTTACTGGAGCCCATAGACATCCACAACGTAAATGCGCCACCCACCTTGAGATATAAGTTCTAAGGTCTCAAGTATAGTTACAAGGGCTGCCTCACCCTTCAAACCGAAACGCATTACTGCTTCACGGCAGAAATAGGCAGGGTGGTGGTACCCACCCGCGCGGACTCACAAGAGGTCCTACCACCAGTAATGTTTCGTTCTCTCTTGATTCCAGGTGCATAGATCAATGGTTCGAAGTGAACAGGTCGTGTCCGGAGCACCCCGGCGACTAGTGCGCCGTCTAGTGCGCTCAAACAGACTGTGACGCCAGAGGGCATTGTAAATATTAATAAAAAAAACAAAAGAAAACTTATGCTAGTGAGACGTTTACCATTTAATGAATTTAAACAATAACAAAATAATATTAATAATAATGATAATAATAAAAATTATTAACAAAGACAATTATAGGAAACAAAAATTAATATTAAAAAAAATGAAAAAAAAAAAGTTGGGAAATTCTCGGTGGATTATTTATAATTTAGTAATATTGTCGTTTTAGTTGAGTAACTCGTGCACTCCGTGCCGTGCGTGTGGTAGTGACGTCACCGGGTCGCGCGAAACGACCCGCTTCGGTTTACATATCTCTGCCTGTAAGCTTATCGTTTATATATTGTATGATTTCATCTTTTTCATCTTCATAAATAAAACTTTATTTGTTTCTAAATTTTACAACGATTGTTTTATTTCGTACCCTTACACGACGTGGTTTGGAGAATATGCAACCGTATTACAATTGAATTCGTTCCTGAATGTTCTCCGTGCGGTGAGCAGACGACAATACGTCGGTCGCGGCCGCTCGTGTGTTGTACCTCTGTTGTTACTCTGATTATAGTGCTGTTCACGTTTATTTACCTTGGACTATGTAAAATATGGACGTGTACATTCTAGAATATCAAGTAAAATGTAATTAAGTAAAATCTATCCCTTAAGGCCCTTGAGAATTTGTTTAATTCCGTCATACTCGATGAGAATGTGCCCCTGACATGGGCCAGAAGTGTGGTGGTACTGTTTGTTCTTCTCAGACCTGTCTCATTCCTGAAGAATGTGTATATGTTGCTCTCGACTGTTAGAGGACGACCATTAATTACGTGAGAAGTTCTAGGGTTTTTTATGCTATTTTTGTTGCATTGATGAATGGACGAGCTCACGGCTTACCTGGTGTTAAGTGGTTACCGGAGCCGATAAACATTTTCAATGTAAATGCCGCCACTCACCTTTAGATATGAATATGAGTTCTAAGGTCTCAGTATAATTACAAAGGTTGACCCACCCTTCTACCCAAAACGCATTAGTGTTTAACGGCAGAAATAGGTAGGGTGGTGGTACCTGCACTCACAGACTCACAAGAGGTCCTACTCCTACCACTATTAATGAACGAGTAATGGTGGAGAGGGGGATCAAGTTAAATCTTTCCAAAACTTACTTAGGAGGGAAAGGGCGGTTCTTAAATAACAAATATTACGTGAGTAATTCGCAAAAAGTCGCAGAAATTCGACATGCCGCACATCATGCACGTACTGTGCAAACGCGCAAATTGTGACCCTCGCGGTTTGTCACACGACGACCTTATGAGCTTCTGTGCGCCAGCGACAACTGCTGGGAGCGGCTAATTTCAGAGCGAAGTTACGGGAACAGAAGATTTTATTGAAAATCACTTGGATAGACTCTATGGGCTGAATAATAATAAATATTTTCAAAACTTTTGTTTAATATTTATTATTATTTACTTTTATTATTGTGTTTTTAAATTACGGTAATATTCAGAAATACTAGTCTGCTATTGTTCAATAAAAGTAATAGAACAAGTTAAGTTTTGTTTTTTTTTTCTCAATAATCTTACAGGTACAAAACATAAATTTTGGAGTTTCGCGTGAGATTAGGGGAGGGGGTGAATTTTTTTTCGAAAATGTCTCACGTAATGAATGGACGCCCCCTTATTATGAACCGTCTCGCGCGCAGGTTTGATGGTTTCCAGTCACACGCTACGGCAGGTTGTACCAAAATCCGAGGAATATAACTTGCCCCTTTGCTTAGCATTTGTGAACTACGAGAAAGCCTTTGATTCGATTGAGACCTGGACCATGATGCAGTCTCTCCAACGGTGGCAAACTGATTGCCGGTACATCGAAGTGTTGAAGTGTTTGTATGATAACAATTCATACTACCTAGAATCACTGCGTTCATTCACAGTGCATTTCCAGAGATCTTTTTGCAACGCATCATCCGGTTTTAGAATGAGCTCCCCTCTACGGTGTTTCCCGAGCGCTATGACATGTCCTTCTTCAAACGAGAGTTGTGAAGTGTACTTAATGGTGGCTTGGCTCTTCCCCTGGCATTGCTGAAGTCCATGGGCAACGGTAACCACTCACCAGCAGGTGGGCCGTAAGTTCGCCTGTCTACAAGGCCAATAAAAAAAATCCAACTCAGATGGTAAGCGTTTGGACGTACGCTACGTAGAATCTTCTCACCACAAATGTCAGTGTCTCAAGACGAAAGTCTTTGATCAGTGTGTGTAGCCAGTGATGACAAATGCCACTAAGACGTGGTCGCTCACAATGGGCTTTATCAGAAGCCTCAAGGTCACACAAACAGCAATTTTACTGGTGGTAGCACCTCTTGTGGGTTCGCATGGGTAGTTACCACCACCCCGCCTATTTCTGCCGTGAAGCAGTATGCATTTCGGTTTGAAGGGCGGGGCAGCCGTTGTAACTATACTGAGACCTTAGAACTTATATCTCAAGGTGGGTGGCGCAACTTATATCTCAAGTTGGATGGTGGGTCCCGAAATCTGCCCGTGTAAAATTGTTAATTCCACTCTTAGGATAAGCTCCATGAGCTGGTTCCACCAGGCCGGTGCAACCAGAATAGCTCCTCGAGGATACTGGCAGGACGTACACCCAAAAGGAAACCCAAATGAACTATTGTTTTATCCTGGACTACAAGGTATAGGCGACACAAGTTTGTTGGATCGCCGCGCGCGCCCGCAGCCGTACAATGATAACTTAAGCTTGTGATGTACTTAATGCTTGGCTTTTAATTTTATCTAATTCTTTATACTAGATATCCCTATTGTCTCAATAAAGGCAACGTTAGACGTAGTCGGTGAGCACTCATGGTCATTACGTGTTAATCGTGACGTCACAACGATGAGTGTCACGTCATCATGTTCAGTGTGCTTAGTGCGAGTTTTTTAACGTTTTCGATAGCGTAAAAGTTAGCTCATATTTGTATGGAATGGGATCGTTTGCCTACGTTTGCCGCTAGAGGCGTTGTTCCAACTGCATACAAAATTGGGTTAACTTTTACGCTATCCAGAACGTCAACAAACTCGTACTAAGCACACTGACAGTGTTAGGTCGTAGTAGGACGGAGGGAGGAAGGACGCGGGGAGGGTTACGCAAATAAATAAAACACAAAAAGAGTTTCTACAAGTGTATATCGCGTCCAGTGCGGTCCCCTCAGCGTATGAAGGAGCGGTGCCTCGGGCCGCGCGGTCCCCGGCACGCGCCACCTGCGAAC
Source organism: Bombyx mandarina (assembly GCF_003987935.1). Next base: position 276,673 of record NW_021011560.1, on the reverse strand, counting down.
AGTCGGCGGGTGAGTGTGGTGCGGCCCGCAGGCCCCGGCGGGCGGCGTGTCGGCGCACTCACCCAGCATGTACTGCGGCGCCGGCGGGTAGTGCCCGAAGTGCGGCGCGCCCGCCTCCCACGCGCCGCGCCCGCGCCTGCCGACACATGCACACAGTCAACGCGCACGTCAGCGGCGCCGCCACGACAACGCACACGTGCAATGTACAAAAAATAATGCACGTGCATTTTCAACCTTAAATAAGATTGCTGTTGTAATAGTGAATGTTGTGTATAAGAGATGCGACATCTATATATATATATATATATATATAGCTGACCCGGCAAACGTTGTTTTGCCATATACTAAGGATTCCTAGGGAATTTTTAGTGTAGAAAAAAAAAAACTTATTGTAAGTATGTAAGGATGTGGTAAATGAGGGAAAGAGGCGTGTAGCGCTGTGAACGATGAGGGAATTTAAAAATAACAAAACCTCATTCAACCACATAATGCCTCACTATAACAAAAAATATATATATTAGTCCAAAAAATAAAAAAATAAATGTTAGGGGTGGACAACCCTTATCACTTAGGGGTATGAAAAATAGATGGTAGTCGATTCTCAGACCTACTGAACATGCATATAAAATTTCATAAAAATCGGTCAAACCGTTTCAGAGGAGTACGGTAACTAACATTATGACACGAGAATTTTATATATAAGATATTTAAATACTTCATTAAAATATTGGACGCTACCCGTTGCTAACGCTCGCGCTGGCCTGTAACTGGTATACTACGCGCTTGCGTTCGAGTGCCACGCATTCACTCTCGCTCTGTCTCTTTCTATTCACCCTCCCCAGGAGCGTTAAACGTTTAACGCAACCTTGATGGAAGTCGCATTAGAAGTTTCACTTCAACAACAGCAATATAGACGCTCGGTCCCGCCCTAGCGACGCTGTCCCTGCTGTACTAACGTCGCGGGGTCCGCCTGTACTTTATAAACACCTGTGTGCTTAGTGCCAGTTTTTTAACGTTCTCGATAGCGTAAAAGTTAGCTAATATTTGTATGGAATGGGATCGTTTGCCTACGTTTGCCGCTAGGGGCGCTGTTCCAACTGCATACAAAATTGGGCTAACTTTTACGCTATCGAGAACGTTAAAAAACTCGCACTAAGCAAACTGAACATTAATTAGAAATATGTATATTGCGAGCTCACGAATGTGTGGAACTTAAAATGATAGTTCTATTAGCAAATCCGTTGTCGTTGGCTCCTGCGGCTGGGGCCGGCACTCACGTGTGTCGGTAATGCGCGTGCACCGGCGCCGCCGACGCGAAGCGCCCGCGGTCCGCACCACGCCGCGCGCCCCTGCTGCAACAGCCGAAGTTACACTACGCCCGCACACTGCGTTGTAGTAGCATTTCTATCTATTTGTTCTTTACGTTCTGTCCGTGAGACAACTAGGAATTTACATTTCTTCGAAGCGTCAATGTAGCACGCGCGATGCTGCGTGGGGTCAACGCACTCAGTGGTGCACAACTAGCAGTACATGAGGCTTTTAAAACAATAAGCTTTTATTTTCTACCCAGCAAACTAAAATTGATCCCCGTTTAGTAAATATTCGTTCTAGAAGTCTGAGCGTACCTGCTGAGGTTGGTGTAGGTGTGGTGCAGCGCGGTGAAGTCGTCCACGTGCAGGCTGGGGGGGCGGGAGGTGTTGGGGGGGCGGCAGCGGAAGGCGTCCGGCGCCTCCCCCCGCCCCCTCGACACGCGCACTCCCCGTTCCACTGTCACACGACGCACAACTCAACGAGACTGTACTTAACTTCTCGTGGGGACAACACACAGTTTGTTCACACGAGGACTACATATATTCGATTTAGCTTTAGCACAACACTGTCTTGTAAAGAGATACACAACTATTTATCCTTATATGTATAATAATATGTAAGTGGCAAGATCGGTGCTTTTTGGTCATTTCACACTGGCATACTAATTTTATATTAAAATAAGAAAATATAAACGACAGTCATCAATAAAATTGATATGACGATGTTACGAATAGCATTTTTTTGAAAAAAATAAAAGGTTTAGATTTTAAACTAAATCTCCACTAGATTTCGCCATACCATCTCACATATATATGTCAATACAATAAAGTATCTCAGTAAGGTAACCTCTTTGAATGACCTGACGAGCATGTAACCGGATGAGGTGGGACGTAGGTCTTGTGTTTACTCGATCCTTTGGGACTAATTCAAATCCTCTGGCTGGCTGGCTGGTAGCGTTAAGGATGTGAATACTTGACCAGCATGTGTGACCGGATGAGGTGGGTCTTGTAAGGACTAATTCCCAGTCTTGAGGGTGGGCCCGCGGCCCCCAGAGGGCGTGAAGGTTACCTGCGGGCCTCTTGTCGTCGCAGGAACGGGGCTCGGTCCTGGTGTCGAGGCAGCCGGCCAGCCTCCGCACGGCGCTGGCGACCGCCTCCCCCCCGCACGACGCGCCGCCCACCGACAGGTAGCTGTTCGCCACTTCCATGATGTCGCACGGTACCTGCCGCCCCCACCGACACTTACATCAACGACCCTATTTGATATGTTCGTTTCCGCAGAAAAATAAAGAACATTACATAAAAAATACTGCTGAAATTCCAAAACTCAGTTACATTTTTGAAGTGAAACTTCTTTATCGACGTAGGGAGGAAAAAACGTATGTAACGTTTTTCGGTTACGCGCCATCTTAATTTCTTCCGTTACATGCCCTGTTTATTTTATTTCTATTTAGTTTGTTATCAACAGATGTCGCTGCATGTAAATTCAACAATTTCTGAATCGGGTTGATGAGATGTTACACAGTTGATCGACGATACCGTGATCATGCAGGCGGTTCCCCCGGGGTGCGGCTGCTTCATTGCACTGCGGGGTGGTTGACCCTTGCGATTATTTTTATATTTTATAAGTTCCACTTCTACCGTGTGTGACTTGCACACACACACATTTTTTTTTGTTGCTTAGATGGGTGGACGAGCTCACAACTCACCTGGTGGTACCTACCTTACAAGAGGTCCTAACACCAGTAAAAGGATTGTGGGCCTGCATGTGTCCATACCAGTGCATTCAGTAGGCACCGGGTGCTGCGCCCCCCCACACTTACTAATTCATGATCGTGAACATAGTCCTCTCCGCTGGCCGAGGGGATGTTCAACCAGTAGCCGGTGGTGAGTCTCTCGTCGGCGGGCTCCCCCGGACTGTGCACGGTGCGCGTGGCGAACTGGGCCACCAGGCTGTCGGGCGCCGCGGGCACGGCCTCCGGACCCTCGGGGGGTGGGGAGCCGCGCTCGGTTAGCTTCTGAAGGTGGCCAACAAGGAATTTGACTGCTGTGGCATCTTCCTCTGCGTTGCGATCCTGAACAATAAAATTTCACTACTTGTTGGCATTGATAAAAAAAATACTGTGATTTAATTTTTTACTATTTAAACATAAGTTTTCTGTAATCAGCTAGCTTACTTTTTGATACAAAAGATCAATGCCCATGAAATCATTAGAGATTGGCATGTTTGAATATTATTATTGATTAATTAATATTATTGAATATAATTGTGAAAAAGTGACTAAATATATTTTGTCAATTTTTTATCTCAGATGATTAAACTATATATTCCCAGGGTGAATAATATTTAAGTTATTTACTATGGTGTATTTCTTGAATTGAGTTTTGATTTATTTCTTCACATTTGCAATAAACAACCAGAACTAAACATTCTATAATGTGCTTACCGAGTAGTGGGAAGCACATTATAGACGTCATTTGAAGTTTAAACATGATCATGAGTTATGAGCGTTAAAACCATAACGTACCTTCAAAATCTTCTCCAAGCTCATAACCGGATGATCGTCAGCTCCCACAGAGTACCCCAGCATGTCCGCCATTTCGGCTACAGTCAACACGGACTTTCTGACCACAGGGCCACCCTCGCCTTCTTCTCCTTTCAATATCCTGATGAGATCTAAGTATAGGCTCAAGCATTCCGCCCTATCCTCACCGGGTCCGTCCACGGCCCATTTGAAAAACGTCCCCAGAGCTTCACGTTTTTTCGTCACAAATTTCCTGAACTGTTGAAAGCCGTATTCGTGGTCAGTCAGTACGAAATACGCTCGCAGTATCGACTGCGCCACGGAGCAAGTTTTTGTGCTAGACTCCAGACAATCTGCCGAGGCGTCGAGGAAAGCTGCCAGCGCTTCCTTGTTTGGTAACGAATTTGCGAGTAAATTATCCGGGAGGGAGGAGACCGGGGTGAGCGTGATGTCCACGTCGCAGAGCGCGGCGAGGATGTGCGCGGCGAACTCTTGCGCGGTGGAATGGTCGCCCGCAGCGTTCGGCAGACTGAGCACTACGCACAGAGCTGACTGAATCTCTGTCGCTTTGGGTCCGCCGGTGTTTAGGGCGTGGAGGACGGCACACTTCAGAGGTGCGTGTGACACAAGACATGTCAAAAATCCTAGAACTCTGGCTGAGCTCGCGGTGGCGGGTTCTCCCGGCTTGACTTCCCTGGCGACGGCACCCACTGCGGCGTGGGCGACCGTGGCGGCAGTGTTCGGAGCTAGGTCGGCTATCTGCACGCACACTCGCCTCAGCATGTGGACGACCGGCCGATACGTGGACATGCATATGATCTGGATCATGTCGGTGAGATCGTTCGACAGCGCGTGCAAATGTGCCGACCACAGCCTTCTCTCGTTGCAAGCGTCCTCCAGCTCCCGCGGAGTCGGCGGCGTCTTCGCCTGCATCGGTAACGGTAGCGGCAGCAACTCTGAAAACACCAACAATCCCGGCACGAACGTGTAGGGGGCGGTCATGGTGTACTGGATGACTTCGGAGCACAGGGACGTCCATGGCCCTCGTCGGATCGAGTCCCCGTCGTTCGCATCATCCGCTATCGGCTGGGCGTAGGTCAGCAACGCTTTGACGGCGGCTTCTGCAGCCTTGGCCGCCGTCCTGTAGCCGACGCAGCCGACCGGGAAGGACTTGGCTATGCCGTACGTCTTCAGCAATACAGGAGCCGCCGTCAGGTCTCTGAATCGCGGTCCCCGGCAACGAACGACTCTCGCCAACATCTCGTCCAACAACCTCAAGCATGGAACCAATATTTGAGCGAGCTGTAATCCTTTGACTGAGGCGAAGAATGCGGTGTGCATGCTCGGCTGCTCGAAGCGCGTGGACAGCCTGCTCAGCACGCCGCCCAGGTGCGCCACGCCGTCCAGGGAGTACAGCTGCAGCACGTTGTACTTATACTTGAGCTCGACGTACTCCTGCGCGGCCGCCTCGTTGGCAATGGCGACGTTGGTATCGCGGTCGGAGACACAGAAGTGCCTCAGGACTCGAAGACAAGTTGTGAGTTCACCGGGCAAGTCGGCCGAATGCTCCGAGTTGGCCTTTAGGATCTCCACGCATTCTGCCAGGTCGTCCCCGTTCAAGAGGCTCATATTTTCAACCGGTTTCAGATATGGTATCACTTCTTGAAGAACACTAGAGACGCTCGGCTCAAACCTGTCGTGATCTTTCGAGACGTTAATGAGTCTTTGTCCATATTTCTTTAAAAACGTCACATTGGCTGAAAACCGCACTGCCGATACGATCAATTCTATGGCATATCCTTTTGCTGGGGACTTTTGTTTAGAAGGTGAATCACTTTTATTTTTTCTTGAGTCATTTTCGAAGACTTCCATCAGGCAATCCGCATGGTCGCCCATCACGACGACGTCGGACACCGCAGTCCTACCGATGCAGCCGAAGCTGAGGCAGTACAAGGACTGCAGACGATCGATCAGTTCATTTTCGTCGCCTTGACCAGCTTGCAAGTCGCAAATCGATTGCAAATAATACAAAGCTCTCAATTTATAAGCCATCTCCAGCCCGAGAATTTGCAAATCGGAATAATTGCTCAGGTCGTGAGGATACAGAAACTCTTCCACAGTCTGTTGGCTGTAAGGTTGCATTAGGGTCTTGAAGAGAAGCTCGCTCAGCTCCATGTTCCTGTACAAGAAGTTCAAGCCGCTCACTGAATTGACCAGCTCGTAAATCAAGTCGTGCACGGGGCTGGCGACCACCAGGTTGTTGCAAGTTTTAGGGCCAGTCAAGAGACACAGACAGACTTCCAGAACGCTGTGGATGCTGAAGAACTCGAGCAAAGTGTCGTTGCTACACTCCTTGTTGATCTCGAACTGAGCAGACACGGGCAGGAACCGCTTCGGCTGCGACAGATGGAAGCACTGAGATCGGTACATGTCAATGACTATTTCAAAACAGTTTACTATAAACTCGGTGTCAGCTTCGCTGGTTTCTGCATCCGGCTTCTTGTTGAGATCTGCTACCAAATCGTGAAGTTTTCCCAGCACTTCATATATATTCAGCTTTTTAATGAGGGCGCTTATTGAAAACTTTAGTCTGGCTAGTGGATCGGCTTGCATCATGGATATGAGAGCTCGGTACCCATTTTTGGGTTTTCTCTCCATTTCATTCTTGTCGAATTTGGGGAATAGCTTTTCTTTCATAAAATTATCTATTGAGATTTTTGATGACAAGCACGCGTCTAGCGCCTTGAGGACCATGAGTCGTATACTCAGCGCCATGTACTCCTCAGCGTACAACTGCAGCAGCAACATGGGCAGGTCTATGTCCGCTGCCAGCAGCTCTCTCGTTACGAGCTCGTTATGTCTGTGAGCCACCAGGGCTTCGGCCAGGCGGATGCCGCATTTCATGTGCCTTATCTTGTAAGTGGGCTGCTGTTGAGACAGGGCGTAACCGAAATTCAGACCAATCTTACAAAAAGCAATCAGTGTTTTGTTAATTTCACCGAATTCGTCAGAAGGAGTTGGATCTTGGAAGATTCTAACTACAATATCGGTACTTTTGCAGAGGTTTGTCATTGCGACGTACATCTGTTCGCACTGATGCACCCACTCCTCTCTCATCGTATTATCAATGTCTTTGAACGAATCCGTAAAATATTTCTGGTCAGTTTTCTTTGATATTTCTAAAACTTTGAAGAGGTCAGGACTGACATCACACAAGTCATCGAATTTGGCTGATAGCACGTCTTTTACATCTTCACGTTTGGGCCCTAGATACTGTATTTTGTTAATATATTCATATTTGCACCACTCTGCTTTGAACGGATTGAAATATTTTATTATGTCATCGACACCGACATATTCGTTTACGTCATAATCCACCTCCATGTACGAGGTACTTTCAAGGTCGTCACAAATATCCTCGTCAGACAGAATCGGTTCAAATTGTTCAGCATCGATAGACTTGACTTCGTCAGCGTTGCCGCTCGGGGTTTCTGGTTTTGGAGGATTATCGACTATCGGGACAGTGACAAGGCTTGAATGAGTCTCAACGAAAGGAGCAGCGTGTTCCTGAGAAGGACTCCTTATAGGAGGCTTGTGACGGTAGCTCTGATGGTAGAAGTCTACTCTGGGTATTTGCTTTCCACTTCTCTCATAATCGTCTTCAGATCTGACGGAATGTATAGGACTAGTTGCTTCTCCATCTCGTGGTGAGAGTGGTCGACGACTTTCTCCTGGTGGAGTCCTAGGCCGTTTCCTTGGGTCATCGCGACTTGGCGATCTACTTCCGTAGCTAGAACTTCTAATTCGACCATAAGGAGACAATCGTTTACGTTCGTAAGGTGGCTGCTTTTCGTAAGACGGTGCTCGTCTTTCATAGGAAGCGCCACGCTTGTACGGCGATGATCTTTTATCATAACCTATCTTTCTCTCGTATGACGGTGCTCGCTTGTCGTATGGAGATCGACGTTCGTAAGAACCGGCTTCTTTATCATAAGACGTCCTCTCGTACGACGGTTCGCGGTGGCGCCTGTATTCATCCTTCTTATACGAGGCCCTGTCCCAGTCGCGCTCAGTGGAGTGAGGCCGCACTCTGTCTGGGCTGCGTGATCTGGAGCGACTGCGAGTGCGATACTCGCCCTGCACGATATACTCTCGTTCCCGACTTCTGGTTCTCGACCGATGTCGTTCCATTCTATCATCTCTGTGCCTTGAAGAGTCTCGACTGCGCCGGTCCATTGACCTTCGTCGACCATGTCCTTGCCTATCCCTATCGCGCTCTATAGATCTTGAACTACGTCTCAATCTATCGCCTTCACCTTCACAGTTGATATCTCTATTCTTTTCCCAATCACCTTCCACATGATAAGTCCTAGGATCTTTCGGAGGCTCGTTTTCATAATATTCATTTCGATAAATTGGATTTTCATAATTTTCTGGATACGTATTAGGAGTATAGACATCGGGGTTGGTGCTGGCGACATTACCAGTGTATGATGGTATTGGATTGGTTGGCTCTGGATTCCAGTCAGGTGGTTGTGTCACATTTGCTGATGGCGCATCTCGGTTGACTGCGGGTCTTTGAATAGTGGGAGGGGGATTGATACCAACTGGTGTTTCTGGTAAAATCTGTGTGAGCGTCCCGTAAACAGCAAGAGTGATGGTAGTGTAACATCCTGAAATTATGTAACATTGTGTTAATGAGTGTAAAAGGTAGAAATTGACAATGTTATAAATAATATAAAATATAAAAATAGGCAAGGGTATTACTTCAACTGTAGGTTAATTCATCACCAGCTTATGAAATTGAAAAGAATAACAAAAGTTGTTTGAATGTCATTTCCATCAGAAACTTAAGAGGAAAACAGATTATTTTCAAATTGATATTGTTACGGTTAGAGTAAAACCATCTGACATTGACTAGCAGAAACGAACATCAAAAAAACTAGCAATATCTAGAATGCTCGAATAGTGGAAACCCTTATTGAAACTACTCGCCCTATCAAGAATGTTCTCGATAATTGTAGAGTGTTTGTGTCAAGTATAAAAGCATTGCAGAGATGACATGAAGGCAGTTAGTAATCGGATCTACTCAAAGCGAAACAGCTAATGGATCACCTGAAGCGAAGCAGAAGAAGTATATCACGAATTGTAGTGTTCTAAGTGTTAAATAGAGTTTTAATTTGTACTTTGGTGGAAGTTTTATTTATCTTGAGCCCCAGCATGTAACAATATTAAGAGTCAATGTTCACTTGTAAGGATTACCCTAAGTGGCACCCACAAAGTGCATAGCCATGTCTAGATATGTAACTGTAAGGGGTTTTTTCACATTCCCATTTTAATTACAATAATAATATTCATAGGACAGTCTAGTTTTTACTTTAATTTACACTTCTATTTAGTTTTTTTACACTTTTAATTTATTTAGATCTGTCAGAGATGTCAAAATGTTTCTTTTTTATATTTCCTTTTGAATATGTATTTTACTTTATTAAAATACTATTGAATGTATTGAAATTATGAAGTTAAGCCTATTTTTGTATTGTTTTTGAGTAAAATCACAATTAGGCATTGATGGTGTAATAAAAAATTACTGTGCTGGGCAGTATACATTAACTTCATGAAGATTTTTCATTGCACATCACACAGTGCCTGAAAACAAAGGCTCAACTAGTGAATTGAACCGGTTATGACTCACGGACTCGAACTGTGAATACTCACAGTGCCATAATCCATCAGTTCAAGGTGCACGACGAGCCATGGAAAGAGCTATGTTTGTTCTTTGAATGATAAAATCAGTTGAATTACCTCATTATTCAACAGAGAATTAAATCAACTACATAACTTAGAGAGTCAGTAAGCTGCAGTAGCAGTGAACTGGACATATATGACATGCTGATGATTGCTGGAGTAGAAGGGTTCTTGAGTGGATGGCTTGCAATAGCAAATGTAATGTGAGGCACTCCACAGCTAGGTGGTGAGATTAACTTCAAAGGATGGCCAATTAAAGATAGATGGGAAAAAAACAAAGACAGGGCTTGGTGATGTGGATTAGGAGAGGTGTTTATCCATCAGTGGACAACTGTGGGCTATTGATGATAACAGTGTGTGCTTTTTAAGCAAAATTAGTCAAAGAAGTAAGTTTAGATTTTTCAAGAAATGTGTATTATTTCTCTCCTGTAAATAATTTTGCAAACTAGGTAGTAGGTGCAACAAATGGTTTATCATGACTTCATTAAAAACCCAATATGAAAATAGGCTTAAATTAAACATAAAAAGTAATTCTTCTTACAGCTCGACATCAGAGCTACCCCTGAATAATAGGCTATCATTTATTTAAGATAGACCCTGTATATATCGTTTTGGAAATTTCAATTAAGTATTGTGCAACTGGACATGAAACCAAAAATGCATATTGCTACACAATTGAGAATTTAAATCCATGTGAACAAAAACCCTTTCAACCAAATAAGCTCACTTTGCTCATCTATGGTAATATAATGAAAATCACTAATCATATATTATTACATTTCTGGTGCCAGGTATCAAACCATAAGGAAAATAAAACTGCCTGTTTTCTTACCTTTATGTTTACTTACTTTTATCTACATAATTATATGAACACATTGTTTCGTCAGTCAAGAAGAATTCAGTCCAAATGAACATCTTGAAACAGGTTATAATTACTGACCTCTTAATACAAGGCCATCAGTAGGGATTCTAGGATGGTCCCCATCAGCTCCACACTCCATATGAATCTGTCCATTTTGACAGTAGTCCAAACTACCCAAAGCTTCGAAAGTGGAAGCTCCAGGCTTACTCAGATCATTCACGAAAAAGTCGATATGAAACTTCGTAGGGTTTGTGGCGCCTAACCGAACTCGACCGGGAAAGTCTCCTTCAACTCGGGCACCCAATGGAATAACACGTATTTCTCTTACATAGACAGACTTTGGAAACTGTACTAAATCCAGATTCAATTCCTGTAATAACAAAGCGAAGAATGGTTTTGAAAAACAAGCAAAACATTAAGTCGATTTGATTGATAAATATACTGTTTACCTCGCTTGTGTCGTGTGAGAACGTATCAAAGAATAATAGATCGGGTTTCTCAGAGTTCGTCATTGTATTGTTTCATTTAATATTAGTAATTTGTATTCACATGAATTTACTAATATTTTAGAATTAGAAGCATAGATTCTATAATCTACAGTATCAGTACAGTAGTTTTATTTTTCCAAATGGAAAGGCAAAGGTACCATACCATACTGCCTAATCTTTTATAATATATATATATTTTTATGAAATATTATATTATGAAATAAAATGAAGTTGATTAATAATAATTAAAATAAATAAATAAATATGAAAATGGCATGAAATGAAATGAAATGAGATGACATGGTATGTTAAGGGATATTTTTATGAAAAATGATAATATGGAGTGAAATGATGATGATTAATTTGAGATATTAATCAACTGGGATGAAATTAAAAGAAATAAGATGAGATGATTTGGGATGAAATATTATCTCAGTAAAATGGTGGTCATTTTCGGTCATTTTCGGTTTTCATTGGTCGAATTGTAAGTATCTATCCAAATAAATTAAAATCGGTTATTTTCTCTCATGATATAGATGTATAAGGCGGTTCGGTCATAGACCTTTATTACTTCAATGGGTTATTATTAGTTAACACCGTCAAATTCTGTCAAAGGTTCTTTTTTATTAAAATTATGTATTATCTGAAAAGATATATAGACAAATAAAATCGTGTAACGATTATTTTTGTAACTAATGCTCGTTGAAAAATAAAAGTTTCATTTCTTATCATGACATCAATCTTATATATATTTATGACAAATTAAAAAAGAAAAAGCGGGTAATTTTTGACAAATAACTTTTTAACCTTTATATGGATTTCATCCATAGACCTATATAGATTTCATCAGGTTTCATGAGTATTTTGTATTCTTTAACGATGTTTAAATATCTTTACATGTGTGCATACTTATCTCAAATCAAAACCTAAATGTTTCTATGTTCTAGGTACTTTTCATTAATAGAGGATCTCAGAAAGGCCTTTGTCTTCGCCACTTTGTCTGTTGAAGTTTGGGTATTTTTATTTCAGTGGCTCACGTGCCACTATGTGGAATGTTTTTGGAGTTTATTGGAGTTTACTCCTTTAGAATCGATTTACATATATAGGCCCGGGGTATGAAAATTATGGGGACCAAAATCGTACTAGCATGTCACACGAAATGCGTTATGCGCCTGATTGGCTCCTGATTGCGTGATGCGTGCGCGCGCCAATCAAAATCGTACTAGCATGTCACACGAAATGCGTTATGCGCCTGATTGGCTCCTGATTGCGTGATGCGTGCGCGCGCCAATCAGGAGCCAACGCGCGGCCGCGTTATTGCAGGTGACGCCGGGCTGCTGCGCCGGCAGTCCGCCACAAAGCCTCGTACTGATCGCGCGTTTCTCTCATTATTGTATTTTCATATATTTGTTAGTCGTTTGTTTTGTGTCTCGTTAATTTGTTAATAATCTGTAGTGTATCGTGTTGTCGTAATATAGAACTATTTCTCGTATTGTTTCGTTTAATTTTTTATATCCAGTAAACTCCAGTCGTGCGTCGGAGCGGACACACACACTTTTTTTTTTTTGTTTTAGCGAGTAGATATTTGGATTTGTTCAAAGCTTATCCTCAATATACATACCCATTATGTATGAGATTGGCATAGTTAGAGCAGAGTTGTGCACACGAACGACCGAAATATTATCCTTAACTCCTTTAACCAATACTACAAGCTGTAGTCCAGTTTGAAGGCACCTAGATGTAACATAGATCTGTAACATTCGATATTAGATATCCACTAGATAGATGCACGCTTACATAATGTGTAGCCAATCTTGTATGTCGGGACACACCCTTGGCATACGACATAAACACAAGATTAAATGTCTACGGAACCGCTGTACCACTTCACTATACTTGTCTGCCACAAGTTTGCTCGGTTATTAATATAGTTGTCATTACGGATCCTCCCGATCCATTAACAGTGCTTTTAGGTACCACAAGCACTCGTCACCGTCCTCATCGAACCCGTCGCTTGCAACGAAGGGCTCGACGAGCGAATTAACCCATAGACACAGCCCACTGAGTTTCTCGCCGGATCTTCTCGGTGGGTCGCGTTTCCGATCTGGTGGTAGATTCTGTGAAGCACTGCTCTTGCTAGGGTCAGTGTTAGCATCACTCCGGTTTGAGCCCCGTGAGCTCACCTACTAGTTAAGGTTACGCTGAAATAGCCTCTCAAGGCTATCAGCTTAGGTAGGAAAAAAATAATAGAAACATTGCTGCATTGCAAATAAGTTTTTATTAAAACCGTACCGAAGTAATTTGGTATTTGTGTTTGTAAGAGATTGGGTATTTTAACAACTTTCAATAACGGAGTATGCTTGAAGCACAAGTGACTATTAATATTTTTTATTATCTTTAAAAAATTAAAGATGAATTTGATTGCGATCTTATAGATTTATGATAATTAAACATTTTGGAAATACCAGATTAACAAAGTTTCAGAATTAGCAATACGATACAAGGAAATAACAGCCTTATAAGGAAACTCGGTTTAAGCATAAAAACGAGATATTTTCCTTCATATCTGCAGTGATCACGCTAGCGATAAATGTCTATAAATTTTCGACTTCAATGTTGTGTACGACTGCACTACCGGCATAAGCCAAAGTCCAATAGTGGTCAAGGTTTTATAATTGACAGCTCAGCGATAGCGTGGGGCCACCATCTCGACTGTATCTATCGTAATGTGATCTTGCCTTCCGGGGTAAAGAATACGACCAGATGATAACAATCAGTCAGTTCTCACTCGGTGACAACTGGCTCCCCTCAATAGGACCATCATTATCGCTTTATTGTCCTGCCTATCTGTTTCTTAAGTATTGGTGATAGTTATTAAGAGCCCGAAGCGCGAAGTTGTAATGCCTGGCGTGATAACCGTTGTTCCAATACACTTCTATGGTTCGTCGAGTATTTGACCGTAATTTCAAGGTATGTGGTGACATTAACGTTGTGGTATTTTATGGTACCAATAACCACTTCATATCAGGTGAACCTTGGTCTCCTTGGTCTCTTTATGAGGCTAATAAAATAACTTTCATTGTGCGCCAATGCAGCGGCTAAATTTTTTTCCCTGGTCGAGAAATCTGTGTCGTAGTGGAGAAGATGGCTAGTGTGCTTACATCGATGGGAATATGTTCGTTTTCAAAGGCAGCGACAGTGCTACCGTCGATCATTGACCGTATGTATTTTTCAAAACCGATATGGTTTAAACGAATTGAATGAATAGTTCTTTCTAGAAATATTCTTCACAATATCTAATTCTTACCATTCATGACAATGCGAAGAATACCACATATCGCTTAAGCACCGTAACGATAGGCGGCGGTTTAGCTCAGCCCCTGTGATTGCTGATGTCCATGGGCGACGGTAACCACTCGCCAACAAGTGGGTCGTATGCTCGTTCGCCTATAAGGGCAATAAAAAAAGGTTATAAGTAATACCGTACTCGTATGATGAGGTTTAAATTCAAGATCACCTTTTCTATAAGTCAAGTTTTCGATCGACTTACAACAAACCCCCCTCCTGGCTGAGCCTTTGCTCGCCCACCTGCCCTGGTAAAACTGGAAAGGCCTCCGGGCCAAGTAAATTCTCAAACATAAAAAAAACAACAAACAATAAAGCCCACAAAACTTACAAGTTGCATATCTGTGGAGGGCAGCTCATATTCTTAGCCCATAACGGTAGATACTAACACTTTTTTTAATGCAGCCAAGGTGTAGATTTACAATTTAACTGCATGCACAAAGGTCCCAGCATCACCGATGGCATGGTGCCTATGGGCTCTGGTAATCACTTAACATCGCCATGAGATCGACTGCTGGTTTAAATTATTAAAACAAAAGTTCGTTTCTCATCCACTTAAGTAATAACTAGATAATGACCGAGCTTTGCTAGGTATTTTTTTTTGGATAAAAAACAATTGTTTTTGAGAAAATATATTTTTTAAATACGAATTACATATTGATAAAATAATGAAATATGAATATTTTTCGATCTTACCGACAGAATAATAAAACAATATGAACTGGTTATTTAAAGAAAAAATCAAAATTATCGATAAAGTTGATTATTAAAATCACGAATAAAACAACATTTTCTGAAAATAAATCGTAGCTAGATCGATTTATCGCCCCCCGAATTCCCTGTATGCCAAATTTTATGAAAATCGTTGAGCCGTTTAGAGATTCAGATTATATACATTATACTTATATATTTATATACACGAATTATTGCTCGTTTAAAGATATAAGATATGAATAGACAGGAATGGGAGTCAGTAACAATAATGTTAAATTCATACCAATCCATCCATAATCACATTTAGTTAAACAGATGATTAACGAAGTTAAGATGATGTCAGTTTTTAAAATTTTGTTCGTTTGTTACCTGCGCATTTGCTTTTGCCGCCATGCGGGACCACCTGTGTGAGTCGCGGGGTTGCCGGAGCAAAGCAAACTCCTAGTAATATGCTCTTTAAAAAGCCGGATTATATTTGTAGGCTTGCGAACACAAAAGCAAAAACACAGAACCCAACGCCTTTAAGTTTATTTGCGAATTCTTGATTCAGTGACTAGAAAATAGTTAAATCCTGATTAACCATTTCTTAATATTAACGCTTTTTTTAAAATTCTCGATGTCATAATTTACGTAGACAATGACTGATTAAATGAAATATGATGCTAATGTCAAATATTATATACGAGTATGTGTGTTTCATGGTTATGATAACGCGAAATGGCTGGTTAAACTTAACCGAGTTCGGCTCGAGAGAAGATCAAGGACAAGGACAGCCTTATCAGGCTATATTGTGAATGCTCTGAATCTTTTTGTGTGGGTATCCTAAGGTATCCTTAGCCGGTGCCGTACTAATTGGAAGAATCTATATTTCAGAGTGTAACAGTTCTATCTGTCTCGAGTCTGATTCGAAACTCTTTACTGAGGTTTTCACATACAATTTAATATTGTCTATGGTATTTTAAAACTATAACTGCTTGGCGGGAATAGTTGATAGAATTGTTGAAGAAACTGATAGGGACCTAAAACAGACTTTAACCTTTTACTTTCCGATGTCGAGATAAATTGAAATCTTTCTGGAATTTTCCGGCGAATTGTTATTAGACGAGTCCGCAACCCAAGTCACCGGCCGGCCGCGTCGAGCGCGCGCGACCCGCCAGTCTCTCGCTCGACTGAATGTAAGCTGTTTGTCTCGCGCTACTGCAGTGCTCGCGACACGTCACCAAAACTTTCTCATTCCAACTTTCGAACTTCGTGTGCTGGAAGACAATATAGAAATATTAATCGATCGCTTCTTGTGTATGTGTTGTGTTGATGTGGATTGAAGTGTTATAAAACATGCGGAGCGCCAGGGAGGCGTTCTGCCTCCTCCTGCTGGCTGCGGCGGCGGCAGCACAGGTCGACACGAGACACCTATCAGGTAAACTGCACTCGACATCACAAAAAAAAAAAAACGAATTGGATATTTTTTGGCCGTATTATTTGAAAACATACGCCTTAAAAGTTGTAAATATCAAAATATAGATACCCGGTTTTTTTATTGGTTTTTCGCTACTTTTATGAGGGTTTTATTGGCGTTGGAGTTTGAAAGTTCACGAAGAAATAAGTAATAACTACTTTTATTGTTGTTAGTAGTTGAGGATTGTGTTTCATTTACTTTGACTTAGAAGGTTCTATTCGTTTAACCGTTTTAAAATAAGTAGATACCTTCAAAAATAACTTATTTTTCTGCGACAGTGGTCTAACGATCTATAATATGTGCTTACGAAGTATCTACATAAATTTTTTTTAATACGATTAGTTAACTACATTTTCTTTTAGGATTGAGAAAAAATAAAATATCTGTAAATTACTGAATTAAAAACGAATTATATGAGCACTTCGCCCCGTCGACATCCCGTTCACACCATTCATTATAAAACAATAAAAGTGTTTCGTTGTATGTACGTTGCATTAAAGAAAGGCCAGTACGTACTGACATGTCCATTGTTGGTTCTAAATTCTAAACTCTATAGATAATAGAAAATCATTTGTCATTCTACAGACATGTATCGACAGTCCGCATGTCTCCGGGTCATTTGCACAGTTATTTAACCTACGTCTGACTTAAAACGCGTAGGAGAAATCTTTTTATAATAATATTTTCGTGAAAATATTTTCCTAATAAGTAATCGATTTGTTTGACTGAACGTATGCTTGCGCTCGTTGAAATCTTTTTAAAAGCGTACATTTGTACTGGTGGTAGGACCACTTGTGAGTCCGCGCGGGTAGGTACCACCGCCCTGCCTATTTCTGCCGTGAAGCATTAATGCGTTTCGGTTTGAAGGGTGGGGCAGCCGTTGTAACTATACTGAGACTTTAGAACTTGTATCTCAAGATGGGTGGCGCGTCTACGTTGTAGATGTCTATGGGCTCCAGTAACCACTTAACACCAGGTGGGCTGTGAGCTCGTCCACCCATCTAAGCAATAATAAAAAAAAACATTTACTTTACTGTATTCAATGTATATTAATATATGCTTACATAAAATACGTGGGTATGTGATAAAAACTCGTACACATTACATTCTACAGAAAGAATACATGTAACATAATATGATGGATAAACACAAAGTTTACATAGGTATGTGTGAAATGTTAATTAGTACATATTGTTTATAATTGTTTACACAATTAAAAAATCAAAATTAAATTAATTATAACATATAATAAAATATGCTCAATGTAGTCTTAGTTTCGATTGTTGATGATTATTTAAGTTCAAAGTCGTCAATTGCTGAACTTAGTTCCTCCCCCGTAATTATTGATGAGATTGAGAGATTGATTGAGACATGATGTTGGCTGGATGGAAACCGCCATTGGTATATTTTACTGAAAGCTCATAAAAGCGTATTTATGTAAGGTAAAGCTTATTAATGTTGTACTTGAGTTCACGGCGCGCTGTGTCAATAAATCTACATGATATTTCCCGTTATCGAATTCTTGAAAACTTATGTTCAATCACTGACGGTTAAAAATTAAAGTTTCAAAATTCAATTCCTATTATTATTTTGGGCATTCCATAAAGGAGTATTCTTCCATCGAAAGGGTGGAGAAACTGAGTAGACCAACGGACCAAGACCAAATGTTATTGATCGGAACATGTATAATATGCAAACTTATCGTGAAAACGTCGTTAGCGATTTCAGGCATTTCTCAAGTAGCTTCTGTTTGCTTAATGCGAGCTTTTTAACGTTCTCGATGGCGTAAAAGTTAACTCAAATTTGTATGGAGTTGGAACGTTTGCCTACGTTTGCATACGTTTGCTGCAAGGAGCGCTGAGATCGAGGAGTCCTTTCCACGTTCACATGAAGGAGGACTTTCACGGTAAAGTCGTAGATTGTGAGTTCCTCCAGAGAACGCTGTTGAAGGTCCCGATGGTGGTCCACATACCTTATATACGGTTATACTTCTGTAGACGCGCTCAGTGCTTCATAGACTCTCTTTCTGCTTGGTGCATGCATTCCCCTGTCGTGCGTCGTAAATCTAGATAGGCACGAGGACTTACGATCGGGTAGGTGATCTGGATATAGTAGTAGTTGTTAATAGTAAGTACATTTAGCATTAAATGTTCCAACAGTCAATACAAGATGAAAACGACACTGGCCACCGGAAGTTGTGTCGTCTCGACGTGTTTGACCGTTCAATAAGTTGCTTCCGTTTTGGTCACTTGCAACTTTGCTATAAGAAAGTGAACATTAAACCAACGGTATAAGAATAAAAATAGCTCAGAGCTCTTTTTCGAAATTCACTCTACTGAAATTTGAAACGTATTTTTGCGATAAGCAATCGTAACGTTTTAGAAATAAGGTGCTATTTTCATTGTGTGTGTGAGTGACCGCAATGTTTCCTTTCTGGGTTAGTTGACTGTATATGGTTGTAATTGATTTTATGGTTGAACTGTTCAGTTGGTGATCGATTTTATTCGTAATTAATTTGTTGTGAACTAAGTGCCTACAGTATTTTGTTATCCGGGCACAAACGAAGCCATGAGTAGGTTTCTTACTGACTTCGATGGACAAACAGGCTTTTCTGTCATCTACCAATTCCCATAGAATTACAATATGAAGTTACCGCCTACGTTGAGTCATGTTCCTTTGAGACAGAAACAACCAATGTGCTTAGTGCGAGTTTTTTAACGTTCTCGATAGCGTAAAAGTTAACTCAAATTTGTATGGAGTTGGAACGTTTGCCTACGTTTGCCGCTAGGGGCGCTATTCCAACAGTGTATGATCCACATACAAATTTCAGTTAAAAGTTAACTAAAATTTGTATGCAGTGTACACTATCGAGAACGTTTAAAAACTCGTACTAGTCACACAGAACAACAGCGGTACCGATTCGCTGGGCTCATAATGTACTTTACCATCAAGTGAAATGGGGAATATTGCTTTAAATTTGAGTAGTAAAGCTCCTATAGTCAAAATACTATTTGACAGATTAGGTGATATTCACGCGTCACAACACTACGCGTGTCATGCCATCTTAATTTTTTATTTATTCTTTCTTTCTTTTTCGCATTTATTATTTATTTGCAGCATCATCATTTTTGAGGTAAATTCTCATTATTGAACGGAACCTTAATTGCTTCGAAGTTAGATTGAATCGACAAGTACTTAACCTGTTCTCAAAATAATTAACATAGATGTTAATACGCGTGAATTTTAATGAAAGGGTTGTAAGTTCAAAACAACAAATTCTACGGATGACAGTTTAACGCGGAAAGTAAGGTGTTCGTTTGGGGAAGGGGATTCGTGAGTACTCTTGTACTAAGACAGGTCGTATTGTGAGCTCTCTGGGATTGCTACCACCGTCTTGCTCATCCCTGCCGCAAAGCAATTGCGCATTGTTTTAAAGGGCAGGGTGTAATTGAAATCTGACTGATCGATTGATTGAGGCTAGTGACCTGTAAGGAAATTCAAATATCTGCTGTCGGTATTTTGTCACTGAATGGTTCTTACGCTACCACATCATAGTTAGGTTTCCTCGGTTATATCTAGATTACTTCCTTTCCAACTGTCAGATCACTCAGGGCACTCGTCGGGACTGGACATCGAGTTAACTGTCCACGTTTTGGGTTGCGTCTCTTTCAATTTTTTTATGCTTAGACGAGTGAACGATTTCAAGGTCTACCTGGTGTGAAGTGGATATCGAGGCCCAAAAAAAGATAAAAACTCGAATGTCTCCGTCCAACTTGAGACTTGAGATCTATGTCCTAATTTTATAGTAACCACGTAAACTAAAATTCAACCCCTTGACTCCCCCCGTGAGACATGAAGTCGAAAATCCGACATTATTATTTAGCTGCAATTTCTTACAATGGGATACTATGACTGCTTCGCGACAGAAAAAGGCAGTATGGTGGTTCCTATCCGCCCCCACTTACAATATACACCTTTCTACCAGTAATGAATGACCCGAATTTAAGTACGTTGAGATTTTGGTTTTTATTACATTCAGTTATTAAATTGTGCCAAGTGTGCCAAGTTTTTCAGTAAGCAGAGTTACAAACTTTCGCATTGCACATAATGTACATCTTACAAACTTTATATGATAAAAGCTGGAAGTAAATAAAAATCACAACATTGAAATACCTTTAATATAAATCTAATTAATTCGGTGCCAAAAAGAAAAACAAAAAAATATATACCCTGACAGCCCTGTTTATATCGAAGTTACTGGTAATACAAGTTCAAGGCGACAAGTTGCGACTCGCGAAACGGGTTTAACGACCCTCTTTATCACTCTTTAAGAGTGGGAGGAAGATAGATACACAGTTAGATTCTATAAAGTGACAGGCTGTTTAAAACGATGACTATTCGATTCAAAATGGCGACGTCGCTTTGTATCGTCACTGTCAGGTAAAGAATGTACCTAATCTATGGCAATACAGTCAGACTACTTCCGCCAATAATACAAGTCACACGCAGAGCTCGTCGTTTTATTATAAAATATATATATAAGTCACAACCCGGCCATCCTATGACTTCACATGGTGTCAGAAGCAAGGAATTTGGAAAATATTATATAAAAATACGAAAATATCCGAGAAATAATGTTNTTAGATAATGTTTTGGAGATTTGTGACTTTATTACTAGGTGCCATAGTTGTTATTAGTTTGAAAGTAAAAGTGTTTCAAAACTTTTTTCTCCGTTTGTTAGTAAACGAATGTAGCTATATAAGTATATATTCACGCGGACAGTTTTTGCTTTAATTTTGTACGTATCCCTTTATCTAGTTACTATTGTTGATCGAAGCAAATAACATTTATTACTTTTACAGTGTGTTAGTTTAATACATAAATATAAAACCATTTAAAGTATAAAAAGCTTATTCGAAGTGGTCTCCATTGGCTGCAATACAGTCATTTAAACGTTGAGGCCAGTTATCAATAGAAGCACGCACTCTTTCCATGGGAAAAATTTTCACTGCTAATCGTGCGGATTGTTTTAGGGACTCCAAATTATCACGGCGTTTAGAGCAAGCCGTACTCTCTAAAACTGACCATAATCCAGCGGATTAAGATCGGGACTAGACGACGGTCAGTCTTCAGCTCTGATGAAGTCCGAAACTTTCGTTTCCAACCAAGACTGCGTAGACCGAGCTTTATGACCTGGCGCCGAGTCTTGCTGGAAGGACCATTCTTGATTATTGAACATGGTGTTGTTAAGGGGCTTCACTACCTACCCAAGAATAGTATCTTGATACACTTGTGCCGATGTTTTGATACCTTTTTCACAAAAGTATGGCTCAGTCACTCCTTCATAGTTAATACCCCATCAAACCATCACTGAAGTCGGATAGTGCCCACGTTGCACTCTGTCGACTAATTGGGAAGCTTCCTTAGAGCTTTGAGCATAAATACGGTCATTTTTATTGTTAAAATGTTGCTCAATTGTAAAAATTTTCTCATCCGTAAACAAAAATTTTCTATGACCTCCTTTTGCGTACCACTTCAGTAGTTGTTTCGATTTTACCCCCCATTCTCTTTTAAATTATCAGTTAAGAAATGACCACTAGGTCTCTTATAGGCTGCAAGTCCTAAGTCATCTTTTAAAATACGCGTCATGGTTCTAGGTGCTATCTTGATCTCCCGAGATAAAATCTTTTGCTTTCGGACAGGATTCCTTCGAATTCTTTCCCTTACTGCTTTGACCACCTTTTTCGTACGAACACTA
The DNA here is from genome assembly GCF_003987935.1 of Bombyx mandarina. The sequence goes on along the minus strand of NW_021011560.1, from coordinate 254,467 downwards.
CGTGGACGGCCACATATTTTTCTGTCACAAACAGAGGAGGTCTCATTGCACCTATTAATAGCCCGGTACACAAACATTTTACTAATACCAAGCGTATGCAGAGTTTTAAAAATTGCATTTGGCTCCATACCTACTATGCGTAATGCAATCACAGCGATTCGGTTTTCTTTATCACCCTACTCCATTTTAATATCGCAAAATATTATACAATGTATTGGCGCCAAAATGAGAAAACTCAATGAGCAATCATATAAAAATGACAGATTCCAAATTCAAATGTAATACAAATGTATTTTGTTTATTTTTAATTGTAACAGTATTTATGGCCAGTCTAAGTATTGTGTCCTTAAATCATTATGTTCAATATGTGGTCCACCTAGGTCCTGGAACCAGCTCAGGGGGGGGGGGGTCATGACCCCCATGACCCCCCCCCTGGATCCGCCCTTGCTTGAGAGGCTATTTCAGCTTCTCCTTGACGCGTAGGTGAGCTCACGGGGTTCAAACCGGGAGTGTTGCTAACTGTGGCCCTAGCAAGCTTCGCAGAATCTACCACCGGATCGGAAGCGCGACCCACTGAGAAGATCCGGCGAGAAACTCAGTGGGTTAGTAGTCGTTTTTTTTCGCTACCCAAGCTGAGAGCCTTGAGAGCCTATTTCAGCGTAACCTTAACTAGTAGGTGAGCTCACGGGGTTCAAACCTGATGACGTTGCTAAGACGAACCCTAGCAAGAGCCGCGCTTCGCAGAATCTACCACCGGATCAGAAACGCGACCCACTGAGAAGATCCGGCGAGAAACTCAGTGGGCTGCGTCTGAGAATTAATTTACTTGTCGAGCCCTCGACGAGTACTTACTTACGAGTATTTACGGGTTCGACGAGAACGATAACCGGTGCTTGAGGTACCTAAAAGTACCGTTAGTGGATCGGGAGGATCCGAAATGACGTGTTTGGGGCGCTGGGCGACGTCGACTGCTTTCCAGTCTGTCTGCAGGATCGGGAATGGAGTTAGTAGTAGCAACAACCATGGTAAACTAAGAAAATCATAGACCATACAATAGGTCAACTAGCCAATGATAAATAAAAGAACAAAATGCGGAATGGTGCCAAAAAGGATCAATGAATAATACTGTGACGAAGCAAAGTAGATGGTATGTAACTATGGTGTTTCCCGGGCGACGACGCCGACGGTGAAAATGAGTTAATTAGTTCAGTCAGGTTACAAATTATATCATAAATGGTTCCATACCATTATTATGTGTCATAGCTTAGCTAAGTATATACTATTCATAACCTTTTTTTCCTATCTAAGCTGATAGCTTTGAGAGGCTATATCAGCGTCGCCTTAACTAATAGGTGAGCTTACGGGGCTCAAACCTGATGACGTTGCTAACACGAACCCTAGCAAGAGCCGTGCTTCGCAGAATCTACCACCGGATCGGAAACGCGACCCACTGAGAAGATCCGGCGAGAAACTCAGTGGGCTATGTCTGAGGGTTAATTTACTCGTCGAGCCCTTCGTCGCAAGCGACTGGTTCGACGAGAACGATGACTGGATTCATAACCTCCAAATGCAGTTAACTATTAAGCATCAATCGTAATTAATAATGTTTTTTTTTAGGAACGTCTGATTCGCTATAAATTAAGAACAATTTATTGCGGCTCACCACATGAAGCTGATGCTGGCAGTTGGCAAATTAACATATTATTAGACAATACGTATTGCTAATTGAATTTACGTACCTACCTACAATTTAAGGCGCATTGTTGTCACGTACTTTTAATTACTAGATATTTTATTTTAAGCAAATAGAATATTTAAACAATGCTTATTTAATTTAGTATTTAATTTAGTTGGTGTTGATTGGTGTTGATTTATCAAAATTTAAGGCATTCAGTATGCCGTATCATGGCATCATAAATCCTATTGCTTTCTTAAAGACCGATACATCAGCTTGAGATCTGGATTAAGCGTTGAATTAATGGTATTTCCGTTTTACAGTTTAGAATAATAGTTGATGAATTTATGTTATTAAAATTTTATAGTATAATAGATTACGATAGCATAGTTTTCAATGAAAGATAATGTAAGCTCTGTTATTTATTTTACGTATCTATCAAATTTGAAACTAGCGTGAAGCTTCTTTTTCAATTTGCATCAATTGTTTTTTTTTTTGTAAAATGAAGTCTTAATTATATTCAACTAGCTGACCCGGCAGACTTCATAGTGCCTCAATCGATAAATAAAAGACCTAAACTTTTGTATAAAATAAACCCTAAAACAAACAAAAGAAATCCCTCCGACGGAGGACACATCAAAGGTAAAACAAAATTGTTATTTTTATTTAATTCCGAACATTTTCATTCATTTATCTACCTTTTAAACCTTCTCTGGACTTCCACATTTTTTTTAATTGCTTATATGGGTGGACGAGCTCACAGGCCACCTGGTGTTTTGGCTAACTCTGGTCTTGAATTATTTATTTTTAACTGGTGATAGGACCTCTTGTGAGTCCGCGTGGGTAGGTACCACCACCCTGCCTATTTCTGCCGTGAAGCAGTAATGCGTTTCGGTTTGAAGGGTGGGGCAGCCGTTATAACTATACTGAGATCTTAGAACTTTTTTTTTTTTTTTTTTTTTTTTTTTTTTTTTTTTTTTTTTTTTTTTTTTTTTTTTTTTCTTTTTTTTTTTTTTTTTTTTTTTTTTNTTTGTAGGCAGACGGGCATACGGCCCACCTGATGGTGAGTGGTTACCGTCGCCCATGGACTTCAGCAATGCCAGGGGCAGAGCCAAGCCGCTGCCTACCGCTTAATACTCTCCACAAGCCTCGTTTGAAGAAGGACATGTCATAGCGCTCGGGAAACACCGTGGAGGGGAGCTCATTCCATAGCCGGATGGTACGTGGCAGAAAAGATCTCTGGAAACGCACTGTGGATGACCGCAGTGGCTCCAGGTAGTACGGATGAACTCTACTCCGGTGGCGGGCGGTGCGATGGTAAAAACGAGATGCTGGTATCATCTCGAACAATTCCTCAGAGCACTCCCCATGGAACATACGGTACAAAATACAGAGGGAACCGAAGTCCCTCCGCAGACCCAGAGGCTCCACTCCAACTTATATCTCAAGGTGGGTGGCGCATTTACGTTGTAGATGTCTATGGGCTCCAGTAACCACTTAACACCAGGTGGGCTGCGATCTCGTCCATTCATCTAAGCAATAAAAAAAATTAAAAAAAATGCAGGGCATTCAATATCAAGCTAAGACTTAATACTATTCACTAACATTCTTAATAAAATTTATATGCAGTTGGAACAGCGCCCCTAGTGATAAACGTAGGCAAATGTTCACAGCGGGACTACGTTATCTTAAGCTCCGGTTCCACTTAAGAACAGATGAGCCATTAACTATTTTCTAATTTCTCATCTAAACAAGTTAAACAACAATAAAAATATTTGCTCCCATTTAATATGACCACATAGGAATAAATTGTCAGCACAGTGCTGAAAGTTAATTATCCTTACCTACCTCATTAATGTCGTCACACTTCGTCATTCAATTAAGGATATTTCCTGAACACCATCAAATTTGTTTGTGCGTCATACAGGGGTAACCGATGTGATTTAATGCGATATTTAGACACGTCATTTTAAGACATCATTAGATTTTAATAAACGAAATTAAATTAATAGGCAATGTGAACATGATAATGAGCTGTAAATGTGTATTACCGCAATGACAAAGTTATTACTAGTCTCAGTGTGCTTAGTGCGAGTTTTTTAACTTCTCGATCGCGTAAAAGTTAACTCAAATTTGTATGGAGTTGTATGGAGAACAGCGCCGCTAGTAAAAGCACACAGTTTCCAGAATTATTTACAACGTAAAATTAGGGATACCCAAGTGTACCAATGACATGGAGGATAGTATCTATACTAAAGCTAGTTAGGTTTAATATAAAACTTTAAAATGGCGCTAGATTTTAACGCAAGTAGATTCACGATTGGTTCTTTCTGTCAACGAAATGGATTATAATATTTATAATATATCAATATTGTTTTCATAATATTAATAGATACTAGAGGTCCCGCAGTAGTCGAAATTCGACTATAATTAATTGGAATTGTAAGTTTGTACACTATTATGATTGTATTTTATACTTCTATAATCACAAATTTCGCCAAGGCTACATTATAAAAAATATTAATAAAGACAAACAATATTTAATCTATCTCAATTTGAGTCCTAGTTCATTTTCTATTTTTTTGTAAAATTAGTTTAAGCTGATGGCCGTGTTGCCAATGCTTTCAATAAATTAATTAATTAAAAAACTACAGACGTCAAGAATAAAAGTTTGACAATAAATAGTATGCATGCGTGTGTGCGTCAAATACGTGGTATGTAATGTGTGTAATGTTTTCTTTATTGATTTAATGTATCTTTTATGCATTATTTAAAAAAAATATTTGCATTGTGCACTTCTTCTCTATATTCTCTATAAGTGTAGAAAATTTCATACTCCTCCGTCCGCGCAATTTTCGTAAAAAGGGATACAAAGTTTTTGCTTCACGTATTTATATATATTGATTGATATATAAAAAAAAATTATAAGCACGTGTACGTTTCGCCTTAACCCACAGCCAAAAATTCTCTGCGCGGACATTAATTTGATGCTTGTCTGGCGCCGCACGCGACTGCAATATTAATAAGTTAATGTTAGTATTTTGTGTATTTTATTACGCGATACATGCAATGAATATATTTTGTTATAATCTTTAATATACTGCTTAACAAAAAATAAATCGTATCTCATTTATCGGCTATTATTTAGTATAATATAATATTTAGTTTCTGTAATGTCCTTAGTTTTTATTTTTATTTACGAAAATAATAATAACAGATCATTTGAAATTAATAAAGTAATTATAATTTTATACAGCATTATAACATTATACGGCCCCTGATGGTCACTGTCTCCGAGTTTCTCGCCGGATCTTCTCAGTGAGTCGTGATTCCGATCCGGTGGTAGATTCAGCAAAGCGCTGCTCTTGTTAGGGCTAGTGTTAGCAAATTCTCTCAGGTCGAGCCTGTGAGCTCACCTACGCGTCCGGACGTAGCTGGAATCGCCTTTTAGACTACTAACGAATAGGCACGGAAAAGGTCACCGTCTCTCAAGTTATCTGCCTACCGCGGACTCTTTGTAACCGACTTTAGCAAATAGGTTAGCATTTTGACTGTATTTTATATTTTATTTGTGTTACCTAATTTTTAATAATAATTATTATATTACACTAGCTGACCCGGCAGACTTCGGAGTGCCTCAATCGATAAATAAAAGACACATCAAAGGAAAAACAAAATTGTTTGTTTTTATATAATTCCGAGCTTTTTTTATATTTTATCACCTTTTCAACCTTCCCTGGACTTCCACGAATAATTCAAGACCAAAATTAGCCAAATCAGTCCAGCCTTTTTTTTTTATTGCTTAGAATGGTTAAAATCTAACCACAATAAAGGCTTATTTATTTATTTTATTACTGGCTTTTTGTTTATTTCTTTGGTTCCTGTTCAATGCATTCAGTGCTTATCTCATTGAATTGAAACATTGTCGTGATTGTTAAAACTTCAGGAAAGATTTTTGGCAAGATATCCTTTGAACTGTTTATGTTGTTTTACTGGTGGTAGGATCTCTTGTGAGTCCGCACGGGTAGGTACCACCACCCTGCCTATTTCTGCCGTGAAGCAGTAATGCGTTTCGGTTTGAAGGGTGGGGCAGCCGTTGTAACTATAATTGAGACCTTAGAACTTATATCTCAAGGTGGGTGGCGCATTTACGTTGTAGATGTCTATGGGCTCCAGTAACCACTTAACAGCAGGTGGGCTGTGAGCTCGTCCACTCATNAAAAAAAAAAAAAAAAAAAAAAAAAAAAATATATAGCGTAGTAGCCGCACGACTTTAACACGACCTCAAATATTGAATAAATTGGTTAACCTATGAAAAGGCCGTGGATATTTGCATTTTTTATATTAACGCATTATTGTGCGATCACTCTTTGCCTACTATGTAAGCAGAAAATCATATTTTGACTACTGTCATTTTTAATATAATATCATAACATCGATTTTTTAATTGCTTAGTTGAGTGGACGAGCTCACAGCCCACCTGATATTAAGTGGTTACTGGAGCCCATAGACATCTACAACGTAAATGCGCCACCCACTTTGAGATATAAGTTCTAAGGTCTCAGTATAGTTACAACGGCTACCCCACCCTTCAGAACGAAACGCATTAGGTACTGCTTCTCGGCAGAAATAGGCGGGGTGGTGTACCTACCTGTGCGAACTCACAAGAGGTCTTACCACCAGTAAAAAATCTTAAGTATCTTAATAATCTTCTAAATAATAATAATGTAAATAAAGGTACGTCACGTATTGACAAGGGCTTGTTTTTCTTCACGTTAGGAACAATAAGGTGATAATTCATTGAACCTGATGTGATTTCAAATGTTAAATTATTTAATATGTGTGCTCTTATCTGAAGGGCATCTACTTCGTTGGTGCAATGGCCCGAAATGGTTCTTGATGCTTTTTTTCCTACGTATTCGCTGGCTACGCCTGGACCGGTAGGTGAGTTTCACGGGCTCGACTTGAGGGAATTTGCTAGCACTAGCCCTAGCAAGAGCAGTGCATCCCAGAATCGACCAATGCATCAGAATTGCGACCCACTGAGAAGACCCGGAGAGAAACTCAGTTTTGCTGTGTCTGTGGGTTAATTTACTCGCCGAACCCTTCGTCGTAATAGACGAGTTCGAAGAGGACGGTGACCGGTGCTTAAGAAGTCTAAAAGCAGCGATAGTGAATCCGGGGGATCCGACGTGTTCGTGACAAGATAAGTCTCTTAATTCATTGTGGTATTAGGTGTAGCCTGACTAAAGAGAGACAGCGCTAGTCAGCCACAGGTGAGATAGGTCTGTATTATTGTTAGATTGGAGTATTTTTCATTGTAATAGTCTATTAAGAAATACAAGAGTACTTCGAAGTGGTTTTGTACATTTACCGTTATTCAAACTATGCCGCTCTTTCTGATCTATACAGTTGAATACTCTAATTAAAAATTACTTTATTTACATATTTTTCAATGTAATTGTAACTATAATAACCACCCTATATGACCAAATAACCACCCTAACTGAGGTACCAGTCGCAACCGCCATACGAGAAGCTGAGGACCGGAAGAGGTGGAAACAGCTCACAAGACAAGCCACAGTGAAGTTTCAGGGACACGACCTTCAGTAATGAAGAAAGCGACGAAGAAGGAATTACTATAATATAGTCGATAATAGCATTTAGTTACCTTTATAAATATTAATCCTTTAATTTCTGTTAGACATAAACCAAAGAAAAAGATACTTGTAAATCATCGTACTTTTGTAGTCGTCCTGGCCTAACGGATAAGACGTCCAGTGCATTCGTGTTGAAGCGATGCACCGGTGTTCGAATCCCGCAGGCGGGTACCAATTTTTCTCATGAAATACGTACTCAACAAATGTTCACGATTGACTTCCACGGTGAAGGAATAACATCGTGCAATAAAATTGAAACCCGCAAAATTATAATTTGCGTAATTACTGGTGGTAGGGCCTCTTGTGAGTCCGCGCGGGTGGGTACCACCACCCTGCCTATTTCTACCGTGAAGCAGTAATGCGTTTCGGTTTGAAGGGTGGGGCAGCCGTTGTAACTATACTCGAGACCTTAGAACTTGTATCTCAAGGTGGGTGGCGCATTTACGTTGTGGATGTCTATGGGCTCCAGTAACCACTTAACACCAGGTGGGCTGTAAGCTCGTCCATCCATCTAAGCAATAAAAAAAACTACAGTAAAAAATATTATTTGAAAACACAGCTTTGTGTAGCGTTTAGAGTAAAATAATTAGGATATTACGAATTAAGAAGAAGATTACAGTTTTCGTGATTAAGGACTAACTTCGAACTAATATAATAATACATATTAGTGTGTATCATATGTAGTAGTTACATATTTATCTAAAGCACTGTAATGAAGAATTTAGATTTCTAAATTCGTTCCTCAAAGGTTCGAGTCAGTCGGTCTGGAGACAGAAGAATGACTATATTCCCATTATTATAAATTGTTGTTGCCATTATTATATTTCAAATGTAGTTTTCATTCCTTTGCGTTTGGTTAGCGCGCGTAGCTGGCGCCAGCGCGTATGCCAGTTCGCAATGTGGATGGACGCCGCTACAAACCTCAAGTATCGTGACGACTTCAGTGTGGTTAGTGCGAGTTTTTTAACGTACTCGATAGCGTAAAAGTTACCTGAAATCAGTTTGCAGCTGGAACAGTGCCCCTAGCGGCAAACATAAGCAAACGTTCCAACTCCATACAAATTTGACTTAACTTTTACGCTATCGAGAACGTTAAAAAACTCGCACTAAGCACATAGATTCTTCAGAATATCGTCTAACATGAAGGATGCCGTCAGGACGGTAGTACCAAACGTTGCTGGTCCAAAACATACCCTATTAATCTACTTCGAAACTATGCATTTATTTATACAGTAGGTAGGTATATAGTCGTTGAGTTTAAAGCATCATGAAGCCCCGCCCACCAGACGGTTCGGGAGCGCCGGGCTAGCGATCATCTCAGCATTGATTATGACAGGCACGTTCAAGCATAAACAATTATCTGAGCCGACGACATGATTTACAACACGGAGGCTCCGCCTGTCGAGCGTGATGGATGCCGGATGAGCTCTGAATTCTAACTATGTTTCGTTTTAAGTTTGAAGAAACGAGCGTTTAATTGGAAATCGTGGAGCTGTGGCGGGATTTTCTTTTTTAATGTCGTTGTAGGCAGCAATCCCAGCGTAGTCAGGCTGTTTTCTCCTGTTGAGGAACGCGAATTTAAAAAAATAATTAGAATCGAATTACTTTAATATTTTATAATGAGAACCACGAAAAGGGAATTAATAATTATATACCGTTTTTGTTAACTCATGTTTCGAAATGGGTGTTTGCATTCATGTCTTAATGCCTATGAGCTACGGTAAACACAACATAAGCTCGTAAGTTTGCTTAAAGCAAGAAAATAATATTTTTCGTCACATTATTACTGTTTTATACTCCAGGCTGGATGTAAGGGAGGATGGGAGGGGTGGTGTCTGGTTGTGAAACTAGTCACTGAAAATATGACGGTCATGACCACTCTGCTAAAAGTGTAGAAGAAAACGAAGAAGAAAAAAGCAGCTTAGCTCATTGCTCTAAATCACAATGAGCGATCGGAACATTATATGCCGGTTCCAACAAAACTGTTAGAAATCTGGTTCAGATGGTTTTATTGTTTTTGTGATATAATGAATAAGAACTTAAATATGTAGATACGATATTTGGTAAACGCTGTTTCTTACGTTTTAGACCAATCTCAGTCTCATTTACAAATTCGGCATCAAAATTGATAGCACGACTTGTTCTAGAACAGCGTAAGTGCCAAACAATAAAACTCATTAATAATTATTAAATTCGAGAACATTCGGAAAAGGCTTAGCTTCTTTCAGACAGAGCACGCTACTCGCATGATTTTCTTTGGTAACCAGAATTGGCCAGGGTTATTTTGGATCTTAGGTTTAATGGCATTACCTAAGATATAAATAAAAAGTACCTCAATTGCGACGACTTACCACACAGGTGGGGACTACGCGAACGGACTACGCGGTGGGTGCTACAGCAAGTTCACTGAATAGGTCTTTGGTCAGTGTTCGATATATATTTTTCTGCCTATGCTGATAGCTTTGAGAGACTGTATCAGCGTTAGCATAGCGTGTAGCTGTCGGGGCTCAAACCGGAAGTGTTGCTAACACTGGCACTAACAAGAGCAGTGTTTCGCAGAATCTACCATCGGATAGGAAACGCAACCCACTGAGAAGATCCGGCGAGAAACTCAGTGGGCTGTGTCTATGGGTTAATTTACTCTTCGAGCCCTTCGTCGCATGCGACGGGTTCGACGAGGACGGTGACCGATGCTTGAGGTACCTAAAAGAACCGTTAATGGATCGGGAGTTCGATAATGTAGACATGTTCTAGTTCTATTTTAATTGATAAATGTAGTAAGCTTTTATGTATGTTTAAAATAGCATGCGTACCTATATGTGAAAAGAACAAGCCCTGAACTTATTGGAGATTCTTCTCGCTGGCGAAGCTGCATGAGTCATGACGATTTAAAATTGCCTGTAACGCCCAACTAAATTATTAAACCTTTGATCTTGTTTACCAAAGTGACGTATTACTCAAAGATACTTTTTTTTAAGTAAAGATACTTTACTTAAATGGGTGGACGAGCTCACAGCCCACATAGTGTTAAGTGGTAATTGGAGCCCATAGACATCTACAACGTAAATGCGCCACCCACCTTGAGATATAAGTTCTAAGGTTTCAGTATGGTTACAACGGCTGCCCCACCCTTCAAACCAAAACGCATTACTGCTTTACGGCATAAATAGGCAGGGTGGTGGTACCTACCTGTGCGGACTCACAAGAGGTCCTACCACCAGTAAGAGCTTGTTCGGATCTCGAATCCACAGCCCGTGGTATAGAAGTCGAGAGCACTAGCAACTATTTATTACAAATTAACTTAATAATTCAAAATCTTGTTCTATATTTCTTCCCATGTAAATAGTGTGAGAGAAGTGTGTACGTTGAAAATTTAAATAGATAATTAAAGAAAAACTTTTTAATTAAAAAAAATATATAATAGAATTAATTAATTAGTATATAATAGAATAGGTTTTTTGTTTTGTATGTTTTAAACCTAATTCAAATTGTATTGGTATCGAGCTATGTGACTCAATCCGAGCTGTGTGACAGGGCTCAATCCCAAAGGAAGATATAGGCCTATATTAAAAAAACGAACGTTCGTTCACAGACAACTTCTGTAATGGAACTTTCTCGGGGAATAGGAATTTTGTTGTATTGCGATGTGGGTCGCCCGTCTAGACCGTTAAGAATACTCTATTCAGAAGCTTTATTTGGAATAGTAGTATATTTATTTATATAAAATTATAGCGAACACAAGTGAGAAATTAATCTTATTACTCTAATATAATTAAGTGTATTATTATCTATGGAAACAATTAGTGGATTTTTGACAAGGATGCTCTTGCCAAATTATAATTTCGAAAATTCTGCCAAATTAAATTGTTTCAGTAGAAAATCTTGTTATAAAAATCAAAGACACATTTTTTATGGATTTTTAAATTTACGGTTTTTTTTATAGCATATTTGTATTGCGAAGATAGGTCAATGAGTGCATGATTCATCTGGTATAAAACGGGTACAGGAGGCATTAAAACGTGAATTTCATGACCCAACTTAAAACATGAGGTCGAATTTCCAATTGTATTTACGACTTTGCTACCCTCCAAACGGGAACATAAGACCGGTAAGGAACGGAAGCAGCTAAGATTGGTGATTGGTGGTACGTACCCGTGTGGACTTATAATACGCCCTACGATCAGTAAATGCCGGTTGGTAGCGCAGCATTCCGGTGTAATAATCTAAGAGCGCTGCTGAGCATTCAAGGCTAAGGAAACTACTAGGGGACTCAGGGAATCGCCTTTTAAGAGGACCGAGGAAATAAACGCGGTTGTGGTAGTGTAACACAACACAGCCAAACATTGAATACAAGGTTTTTGTGTTATTTATTGTAGGTTATCAGAGTCTGATCTAAGGGCACTAAACGGTTTTTTTAGTTAACTCAAATTTGTATGGAGTTGAAACAGCGCCTCTAGCGGCAAATGAAGGGAAGCTGTTCCAACTCCATACAAAGTTGAGTTAACTTTTACGCGATCGTGAAGTTACAAACTGGCACTAAGACTACAGGTGCGGCATGAACGTTGCCCGTCCAGTGCGAAATATTCAACTTATTAAACATTACGTTATCTTCGTGGTGCGTGAAAACGTATTGAATCAGCGACTCCCATTCCGCGTTGCAAAAGATGAGACACGCAACTTCTGTGACGTATTCGTAACGTTTTGGTTTTCTTAAAAGGAATAACCGATTGATACGATTTTATAGTTTTCCTTGTGACTTATATCTAATTATGGAAGTTTTAATTGGAGCAGATTTAATTGTGAATTCAAAAGCACCCTTGTTACGTCGAGGGCTTCAGAAAGCGACTGGAAGGATTAAAGAATTTAAAAAAAACAACGGTCTGAATTCGGATCCACACGGTCATGAGCGGTTTATGTCTTTTACGTTTCCGACGTGAAGGAGTGACTGCGACTATTTTCTATAACATGGGGCGACTATTTTAATGTTTGACTAATAAGGATTTAAGGAGATAATCTAAGGAGATAGGCTCAGGCATACAAACTAATGTTTGACTGCCTATCTTAGCCTATCAGGAGTAAGCTAGAATAGCTTATGAAGTTTGTAAACATGACTAATTAGTTTCACATCTTCGGTCCGCAATATTATTATTATCAGCACATATATAACTTTCTTTACTTCCCTCTCGTGAGCACCGGTGGCAGAGTTGAGCCCGCACGTGTTGTTACGACAGTCTTTCTTATATTTGTCGCGAAGTATTCATACGTGTAATGATCGTCTTTCTAAAATTAAGAATACAGAGATGTCCCAGCGTGGACTGCAGTATCAATGCAGCCGCATTTATGTACCATAATCATAAAACTCTGTGCACCAATAATTTAAATTGAAAAAATAAGAAAGCAAAGCTCCGTTTTATTGGAATGTCTCTTCTTTCCTTTAATCTGGAATCTGTGACTTCAATGAATAAGAGTCGTGTTTCCTTGGAGAATTACGAAGATTGTATTTCTATCTTGTTTATATGTCCTATAACCAGTATTTAATATATTTTAGGGTTTGGAGCTTAACTTGAAAATTAAAGTAAAAACAATATTACTATGGACGGTGAGGAGGTTGTAGCTTCTCGATGGCCAGATATCATCCACGTATCTTCTTCGCGAACTTGTGATTTCATCCAAGTGGCTTGTGATATCCAATTGACACATAATTTACTAATCCACGCCAACATTTTTACTTCACTATCAATTTCAAATTATTCAAAGAATGTGTCAAGACGATTATTTTAATTACATTTAGTCAAAAAACTTAATTACCTACTGCTAGTAATTCGTATCCTACCCTTGGCACGCTAATACAGTTTCTTTATACTTGATATAAATTGTATAAATAAAAAACCTACTCGTGCTTTAATGAAAGACCGAATGTTCTTGTTTCATTTTCAAAGACTGTCCAAATAACTTCGAATAACACTGAAGAATGACATAGGTCTAATCAAGACAACGTTCGAGAATCAATACTAATTCGGATGCATCAAAACGTTTTTATGTTTTGATTCTAATCAATGGATTTGTTATGATAACTAGCAAAATAATTGACATCATCTTTCTCTTGTTTTGGATCTATTGTTAAAAATATTCGTTCGTTAGGTGACCATTCTCAACCCTGGTAATGTCGACCGCTTATTTTCTGTTCGAAATTATTCATTTAGGATCGACTTATTTTTTGATGAAAGTGATTTAATTAACTATCTAATAAAATTCTACTTATCGTAACATGGAACGTTGAATTATTATTTTTATAAATTACAATTTAACTTTAATATTTTTAATTAATGAAAATTTGCAAGGCTTTTGAATGCCTTCCATTAAATTCAACCAGTCTAGCCGTCATCTACGAAATGATTATTTTAATTTGTACATAATATCATTTGGAGGCAAAAAGATCGAGCACCTACGCATACATTACTAGTATTTTTTATGCGTTGCGTTACTTGCATCTTTGTAAATCGCTTAACAAAGACTCGTAAATAAGATTGTTTTAGATTCGTAAAATGCACAACGGGTGACATTAGCGTTTTGACAGGCCAATCCACACTTTGGTCACGTTCAACTAAACGCATCAATTACAAGACGTGTTCTTTTTTTTTTGTCCGAATGCCAAACAATGATTTTTCACGACAATCGTAAAATTCAGAAAACAAATGCATCAGAATGGTAATGTGACTTTGAATCGCGTAGTTCATTCTGTTGATTGAAAACCTCAATATTTCTTTTTTTATCGGCATCGTTGCTGAGAGGCAAGTGAGAGCATTTCTTCGCTTTTGTCCATAAATATTCGGTTAGAATCCCTAGAATCGCAATTGAAAAAGTATGTGACACGCGAGATGTTCTGTTGAAATAATCTAGACTGAGATGAGGAATCCACTTCACGTAATGCGGGTGCATCCAGCTGTGGTGCAGTAAATAATGATAATAATAATGATTCGAAGTACAAGTAAAGTAGCTCTTTAATAATCTACGCCGATCCATATTCAAATGCATTAACTTAAGCATTATCGAAGTGTCAAATTTGTTCCCGCCTAAAGAAATTGCAAAATGAATTTCAAGAATGCAGTTTGAGAACTTGAAATATGTTTTTTTTTCTTTATATGTTTTTTATTGCCCTTGTAGGCAGACGAGCATACGGTCCACCTGATGGTGAGTGGTTACCGTCGCCCATGGACTTCAGCAATGCCAGGGGCAGAGCCAAGCCGCTGCCTACAAAGTATAATGATCTATTTCTTAGGTAAATTCAATAAGTGTGTTAAATTTATTTTACTGCTGTCTATGACTTCGGATGTTATGTCGCAAATTATTAGTTTTTCATTTTAAATACATGAATTTATTCCTTAATCGTGGAAGTCATTTGTAAGCATGTGTTTGTTTTTATACGTCACTAACTGAGGGAGACTTCGTAGTGCCTCAATCGACAAATAAAAGACGTAAAAGGAATCCGTCCGACGGGGGACACATCAAAGGGAAAACAAAATTGTTATTTTCATTTAATTCCGAGCATTTTCATATTTATTTACCTTTTAAACCTTCTCTGGACTTCCACAAATAATTCAAGACCAAAATTAGCCAAATCGGTCCAGCCGTTCTCGAGTTTTAGCGAGACTAACGAACAGCAATTAATTTGTATATAATATAGAAATTAGAAAAACGGTAGTTTCCTGCGGGATTCGAACACCGGCGTATTCGCGTCATTCAACCACTGTAGGTACACCAGAAGTCTTAATCTTTAATCCATGACGTCTTCAAAATCAACATTAAACCCATACTGTCTATAAAGTTATATTTAATTGACGTTTCGCAATCACGTTTCACATATCAAATGAAATGTACACGAAATTTGATACAGTGATATTCTTTTCTTACGATAAATATTAGCGAATATTCTCGAAATATCAATGCTCACAAAAGCCTTTTTCGATATTCTAAGGGTATAATGTGCCCTCAAACTTATCAGTGTAGCGACATCGCGGCATTCAATAGGTTATTTCTCACGTCGATGACGCGTTAGACCATTGAAAACGGACTGCTGAACATGTAAATGTGTAGTATTTAAACTGCTTCTGTCGAGGTACGAAGCATCAGTACTAAACTAATTAAATCTATTAAATAAATTTAATTTAGTGAACTAATATAACAATGAAGTACTTTGGTATTATAGCTGTATTCACCCTGGTGGTTATTAATGGTGAGTTAAAAAAAATTGATAGTTAATTGAAAATGGCAACATTAAAAAAGTATTTCATTATGAAGCTTTTAGAAATAACATTTTAAATAAAAAATGATTTATAAAAAAAATATATAAAAAAAGAAAATTACATATTAATTACCTACATTTTATACATAAATAACCTACAATATATCACATCCTCCGTAAAAATATTCACAGTTTGTATTTTTTTTTAAATATTAATTCGATTGTATTAGATTTCTACAGCAAATTAATTATACGTTCCGGTTTCGGTGGTAGGGTAGGTAACCATTATTAGAATGAAATCGAGACTTTTTTTCATCTCGAGGTAGAATCCGTTATCAGGTAACTATCAAATAAATTGGTACCCCGAACCTGTCCTAAAACAAACAAAAATTATTAACAGTATTAATAAAACTTTATTTTTCTACACCTTTTTTATATCTTTCTAATGCTTTTTTTTTTTATTATAACAACATGTATTTTGTGGGTAAAACTTAAAAATCCTATTTCGACAACCGTCGTTTAATTTATAAACGAAAATCGAAAAACAATACTTTAAATTTAAGGTTGAAATACTTTCTATTGTATGTACGTAAACGTGGTCACAGCATTCGTTAAATACACTTAATCTCTTTAATGCTGTTGATTTGAAGCATGCTAAAAACGTTGCTCCTTCCTTTCGATGCACGCTGGGTTTTAATAAACATCCGATCAGCACGCACTGTTGATTTCTTTACGCTCAAATATTATGAAGACTCGTATTTGCTATCGTATTTTGTCATTATATAATACCGTAAGGTCTCAGAAGGCTCCTAGAATAGAATTCTTTAGTTTGCACACGTGGTTATTGCCAAAAAACGAATAAAAAGACATTAAAAAATTATTCAGTCAGTGACTATGGTTCGTACACGGTTTTATTGCTGAGATACATTTCAGACAAGTTTGTAATTCTAATGCCAATGTTACATAAGACTTGAATAAAATATTTAAAGCACAGAACATACCATAAAAATAGTATGGGTTCGGTATTAATATTATACTTTTTTTACTTCTTAGGATTCTGTTGAAAATTGGCACGAAGCGCAGTCTTTTAAGGTTATTTTATTTAGTGCGCCTATCTGTTGAATTTTCGTGTCAATCTTGCAACCTCTGTAATTTATTAGGGACACTAATCTTAACAGAATACTGTAGTATATTTTAGATGGATCAAGTAAAGTAGTAGGTTGGTAGTAAGTAGTAGGTAATAAAATTGCGAACAGCTTCGTAATTTCGTTACGTAAAATTAGCTCTGGATAAATTTTATGCGTTTAATGCGATCCTATCTCAGTAAAGATATGGTTGTATTATATTTTACAAGCCTTATTAACATAACAGTAAGAAGTTGGGTGCCTATTACGAATACCATATGAAAGCTATACCTAATAATAAATAACATAGTGAATATTTTCGCCAGCTTATATGTATATTTTTTATATTGAGTTTTTTGTTTCAGTTTCAATTATGCATAGTGACAAATAATTCACTAATCTCATATTTTTTGTTTAAATATATGTCCGTTCATCTCGACTACAAAAACCTTTAGTGAATACCCATTACCTACCATAATATCAAAACATAGTGCTAAAATAGAATTAAATTACTAGAAGTATCAAAAATATAATAATAATAAAACTAATTCTTCATAATGTATACCTACTTGTTAATTCTGAATATCATTTAGTCGTTTCTTGTATACATAAAGGCAAGATATCCTTTGAACTGTTTATATAGCTCAGTAGCCGCACGACTTTAACTTGACCTCAAATATTAAATAAATTGGTTAATCTATGAAAAGGCCGTGGATATTTGCATTTTTTATATTAACGCATTATCGTGCGATCACTCTTTGCTTATTATGTAAGTAGAAAAGCATATTACGACCACTGTCATTATTAATATACCATAAAATCGATTTTTTTTTTAATTGTTTAGTTGGGTGGACGACCTCACAGCTCACCTGATGTTGATGGAGCCCATATACATGTACAACGTAAAAGCCGCCACCGACCTTGAGATATGAGTTCTAAGGTCTCAGTACCTATAGTTACAACGGCTGCCCCACCCTTCAAACCGAAAAGCATTACTGCTTCACGGCAGAAATAGACGGGGTAGTGGTACCCACCCGCGCGGACTCACAAGATGTCCTACCACCAGTAATTCTAATCAGACGACTTACATTCACATAATTTAATAGCAGCTACCTAAGCTACCTAAAAGCCTAGCACAGTAGCCTTCTTCGCGTTTAATGAAATAAAGTAAAAGTTTATATCATAAATAGTATGCTGCTGAAAATCTGTAACGACATTAGATAATTTTAATTAGAACAAGATACGACCCGAGATCGTGATCTAGTAGCCAGATATTTTTGATTGATAAGTAACATCATTAGATAAATGTGTGCGAAATTAAAGAACGATATCTGTAAAATTACACAATACGTGATTTTTTTTTTGTTTATAATATGAATATTTAATTATTGGTTTGTGATAAACCGTCACTATGTTATAGATTCTCGTGTTTTCTTTTTGTGTACCTTTGTCTTAGTCTTTGTGATGTAACATTTGACATATGACAGGCCATAAAAAAAAAAAATTTGAGAACGATTCATCGAACGAGGTTTGAAATAAAAGGTTCGTAAGGATACCTATTTGTATAGCGCAACAAAATGTTAGTTCGCCACGTAGATCTAACGAACCAGCCATTCAGCAAAGGGTTAAAGTATCTATTACAGCATTAAGTACCGTGAAATAACAACGTCGGTTAAACAACAATAACCAGTGAAAATAACTGTTATTTAATTTATAGAAATAAATACATATTTTCTTACATAATAATACGATTTAAAAATGTGTTTGCTTATGTTATTCGTGGAGGTTCAGCAAACGAATTTTCATTCTAACTCGATACTTACTATTGCCATAATGTGATTGTATTAACCAAGTTTTTGATGTATGACTTTTTATAAAATTAAGTATTGCCTTGTATCATGCGATAAAGAATAACTTCATACAAAGAACATTCCCGATCCTGCGGACCGAATGTAAAGCAGTCGACGTCGCCCAAAACACGTCATTTCGGATCCTTCCAATCCACTAACGGTGCTATTAGGTACCTCAAGCACCGATCATCGTTCTCGTCGAATCCGTCGCTTGCGACGAAGGGCTCGGCGAGTAAATTAACCCACAGACACAGCCCACTGAGTTTCTCACCGGATCTTCTCAGTAGGTCGCGGTTCCGATTCGGTGGTAAATTCTGCGAAGCACGGCTCTTGCTAGGGTTCGTGTTAGCAACTTCGTCAGGTTTGAGCCCCGCGAGCTCACCTACACGCTAGGGTGAAGCTGAAATAGCCTCTCAAGGCTATAAGCATAGGTCGAAAAAAACAACATACAAAGTAATTGACGGAGCTCATAGAACTAAAAAGCTGAAGACAGTGCAACATGCTGGTTGGTCACAAATGCTGTACAATAACTTTAGCAAAGGCGCTCTTGATTAGAAACAATTAATCTGCAAGCATCGTCGATCACTCCTGGGAAGGCCCACTGTATACGGTACGGTAGAAGATAGGCATAATATGCTATGCTCGTCTGCCTACAAGGGCAATACAAAAAAAATACAAAGACTTCATCGTAAGCATTCTGGGCTTCAATCCCTGTATTGTTTAAGCTCTACGAATAATGTAATCGAAATTTACTAATCTTAATGCCTGCTATAATGATTAAATGTCCCGACTTAAATAAAATATTCTAAAATAAATCGTAAAATGCTTTCGACTATTGCTCATGTTATGAATTCAATATAGGCAATAACCGATAAGTACTTTCGAAGTACATTTTAAAAAGTTTTATGTTTGTTTTAATGATCGGGATTATTGTTTACGCCGCTCATATTGTTGATAACCCACTGTAAGTCGTGACAACCGTAAACATTAGTGAAACAGTTTTTATTAGTAATATATTGTAAAAAAAATTGTTAAACAAAACGCATAAACAAATACAAAATCAAATAAACGCAATTAAAAACATAAAGCGCGCGAGGGCGCACGAGGCAATCTGTCTCGAAGGCGGCCGTCAGCTGTTTTGAGTAGCATTGAAATCATTACTATACAACTTACTGAAACAATATTTATTTATTTATTAGCTCACGAATATTGTTTTCCATAAGCCAGCTTTAATTTCGGAAACGGCATTTTATAATCTGAAGAAATAAAAAAAATAAAAAGCAAATGTGGTGTCGTGGGACACCAGGTAGGAACGAAGTTCCTTCGGCTAATGTAGAATCGACACAATTTGCAAAAAAAAAATCGTGCTCAATTTTATGTTGGTTTTCTTGATTTTTCTCTTAAATTTTGCTAATTAGTTTTTATTTAAGTACAGGAAAGTATTTAGGAAATTCAGTATTTTAGGAAATAATAAATTACGTAAAATAAAAATAAAATCGTAATTCAAATTATCAATTAAAATAACAAAATATGTCTCTTTATTTTTGTTTGACAACATAAAATTACATAGAAATAGAAATAATTACAAAATAGTGAGAGAAGGGATGAGAGAACGAAAAGAAAGAGGGAGAAAGAGAAAGGTATTATACACTACTCGCTCGTGTATACGACTGTCGCGCCTGCGCACGTCTCATTTAACGGTTTTATTCCACGCACTTTTTTCCACTGATTTTTTCTTAAGGTTTTACTATCACATTTTTTTCAGTTCGGTCGCGCAGCAAAATCCCTATCCCCTCCAAGCCTGCCGTAAGGAACTTCGTTCCAAAAAAAATACAATTTATGCACTTTTTGTTTTATTATTATTATTTACATTAAAAGATGTGACCATGACTGATTACGATGTACGACAATAAAATGCAGCAATTGTACAAACAAGGAATGCAATCAAGACGTTTTGTTATTTAGTAAACCGAACATAATATTTATAAATACATTTCTTTGCGGGTCTTATTTGGTTGTACACTATTCTAAATATAAAGAATAGGTTTTTTTTGTGAAAAAGGCATTAGGTTAGTTGAAAATTACTCTCACCACCTTCGATCAACAATAGTAACCTCACCACAAATTAATTTACAATGTTCTATACGAAGATATTTGTGAAGCATGTTGTATGTAATTGCTTCAATTCATTTGGGACAAGCAAGTTGAAGTGTCGTATTGTGCATAGGCTGTCCCTCTATTACAACCAACACGACTGCTATGCTTAAATTAGGCGGAATGTTGTTGCGCATTCAAAATAAACACATCAATAAACTCGAGTGCTCGTGGACCTGCCACCAATAGTAATTTTGTTAATCGTAATTAAAACTACTATCACGGTTTTATCTCGAGTTTTTTATTGTCATTAAATTATTTTCGGAAATACGAATACTAATAAACGGTTATTTACGTGGTAGCAGACGACTGAGTCGCCAATTGACATTAACAAAATGCGAGATCAAACCGTAGTTTTTATTATTGTTTACGACTGGCGAAAACTTAAGAAAATACTCTTTTGTCAATAACTTTAATTGCCTCTAATATTCCGTCAGGGGCACTAGGAATTTATCATAGCTATAAAAACAATTTTATAGTATTTTTCGTTTCCGTTTTCACTGCGTTCACGTATTATTCGTGTGATATAGCACGCTGATAATATATAGGACACTTGCACCCTGTAACAGCGTCCCTAGCGGCAAACGTTCCAACTCCATACAAATTGGAGTTAACTTTGACGCTATCGAGAACGTTAAAAAACTCGCACTAAGAACACTAGTTGTTTCCGACGTGAAAGTTAATTATATCTTCGACGAACATTGATACGTTTCAACAAAATTACTGTACTTATCTAGTTTTGTCTAGTTTGGTCCACTTAACTCTAAACTACTGGAGTAAAACAATTTTTATTGATACAGTTGAGACTTCGAGCTCATAACCCAAAGTTAGTTACGGCATTAAAGCTTTGATTTCCGTTGACTTGCATTACACTTGGTTCGGCGTGAAAATGTTTACCCAATAAACATCCAGACAATAAAAAATGTATGCTACATCGTCAAGAGTATTTATTTATATTAAATTCGTAGATAAGCTATGTATTAATAATTCTTTTTCTTTCAGTATCTGTGGCAGCAGGATGGGGATATCGGGCCTCCGACCAGAGACGTTGGGCGGTACTGCACCCTGCTTGTGGTGGCCGTCAGCAATCTCCCATAGCGATTTCAGCACGTCAAGCAATTCCTATCTCAATTCCAGCGATCGAACTCATTGGATACCAGAACCCTCTTCCTGGACCTTTAACGATCACTAATACGGGACATTCAGGTAAAGATTCAACGGTGCGACCGCTATGATGTTTCGCTTCGTTCACTTGAGATGCGTAAAGAACGGGTTGGCTTTTTTTTTATTGCTTAGATGAGAGGACGAGCTCACAGCCCACCTGGTGTTAAGTGGTCACTGGAGCCCATAGATATCTGCAACGTAAATGCGCCACCCACTTTGAGATATACCTACGTCCTAAGGTCTTAGTATAGTTATAATGGCTACCCCACCCTTCAAACCGAAACGCATTGCTGCTTCACGGCCGAAATAAGTCCATTAGCATCTCATTAGTCCGCTCGCGATCCATAGAATTATTGCGAGAGAACGCAGCTTTGAAAATGAGTACTTCCGTTTTTATGTTACAGGATTGGGTGAACGAGCTCACAACGTCCCTTATATTATGTAGCCCATAGACATCACAACGTGAGCGCCGCTATCCTCCAATCTCAAATTACACGACAAATATTTTAATATCACTTTTAATATGTATGAATTAATATTTGTTCAGGTAGTAACAAAAGGGTGCATTGAATTTCATGTCAAACAAATAAAAACATTTGAATTCTTCAAGAATAATTTGGCGAATGAAGACTTTTTCTCCGTTGATATCTTTGTTTACTAAGTCGTTATATATTTTTTCTAATTTCAGTGGCACTGACAATCCCCAAGTACACTTCGGAGGAGGAGAAGAAAGGATTCCGTCTACCTTACATCTTTGGAGGTCCCCTAGACAACGAGTATGAGATCGACGGTCTGCATTTCCACTGGGGTGACAAGAACAACAGAGGATCGGAGCACACATTGAACGATATGCGTCTTCCTTTGGAAATGCACATCATCCATAGGAATAAGAAATACAGAAACACCGCGGAAGCTATGCAGCACCCTGATGGCCTATGTGTGCTCGCGTTCTTCTATCAGGTTAGACAAATGTTTCTAATTTGGTTAAAAGTTTCTAATTTGGTTAAATTATAACAAGCCTAAATCCGGTCCTATATATGAGGATATGTGTAATAGTAGATCGAAATGTGTATTTTTGTGAAGTGTACTTTGTAATGATGTTAAATTTCGTTTTGAAACAAAAACAGATAATTTTGAATAATCAATCATCGATATCATTTCGCATGTATTATTATCTTTGCGAAGATATTTTACAAAAATGTACACTTTCGCAGAGGTTTGTTTTTAACTATAGCTAAAACTAGACAGCGCTTAATAGTTATGGAAGATGGAGAATCTCATATGATATCAAATGCCGTCTATTTTGTACTCTTTTCATTGATAGGTTCACACAAAAGTGATATAATTCAAACCTGTCACTAATACCGGTCCCGAGTTGCCCTTTCAAGATAAAGCTCTTTTTTTAAGGTGCAAGGTAATTGCGCATGAATACATACTCGTCCTGCTTTATATACGTTCTTGGTTCACTACTGGACATAGGTATTACCTAGATTTCGCCTTATTGGGCAGTTCCGCATTGCCCGCATTCAAGTTTTTTTTTTTTTTTTATTGCCTTTGTAGGCAGACGGGCATACGGCCCACCTGATGGTGAGTGGTTACCGTCGCCCATGGACTTCAGCAATGCCAGGGGCAGAGCCAAGCCGCTGCCTACCGCTAAACTACTTATGTCTCTTTTTTTTTCCTACCTAGCTGAGAGCCTTGAGAGGCTATTTCAGCGTAACCTTAACTAGTAGGTGAGCTCACGGGGCTCAAACCTGACGACGTTTCTAATACGAACCCTAGCAAGAGCCGTGCTTCGCAGAATCTACCATCGGAACGGAAGCGCGACCCACTGAGAAGATCCGGCGAGAAACTCAGTGGGCTGTGTCTGAGGGTTAATTTACTCGTGGAGCCCTTCGTCGCAAGCGACGGGTTCGACGAGTACGATGACCGGTATGTCACGAAGAAGTGACGGCTATGAAATTACAAAATACTTAACTTTCTAGGTTGTGGAATTCGATGCCAAGCTCTTAAGTCCTATCGTGAAGAACCTAACGGCCATCGAGAACTTCAACTCCACTCTGCAGCTGCCGCACACTTTCTCCCTGTCGTCAATCCTGTCTGGCTTGGACACCGAGAGGTTCTACACATACAAAGGATCATTGACCACTCCTCCCTGTGCTGAAGCCGTCACATGGGTGATCTTTTCTGACTACCTGCCGATTTCCGTGTTTCAAGTGAGTTATTCTTTTTATGATGTAATTAACCACGATCTAGGACTTTATTATTTCAACTAAAAAGACGTCGTACATCTGTATTTAAGAACGCTTACTTCTTTGAGCATATATAATAATTTAAACTATTTTCTTTCAGATGGATAATTTCCGTGGTCTTCTTTCCAATCTTAATTTGCCGTTAGTTGATAACTTCAGGCAGTTACAACCGTTGTTTGGTCGCCGTGTCTTCGTCCGAATCACATCAAAGAACCCGAAGTTCAAGAAGACCAAACTCCACTACTCCAAATGGGACTGGGTTGGACACAAGAAGTCCGAAAATGATGTCATCGACTTCGATGAATAAATATATAAGTATATCCAATAACAACTGATAAATAATACGGTACGGGTGTAACGCGTTTAAAATACCAATGATACCAAATAGTATTCGTTACTAATTATTTTTATTATGTGTGCACTGTATATTTGCGTGTAATGTAAGTAATATAGTGTGTAAGTTTTGTTAATGATCTATGAAAGATAAATAAATAAATATAAAATTACTTTAGTACTTTTATTCGATATGCGACAGACAGGTACAAAGTGTTGTTCATTAAGACTTGTATACAATGTATAATTAATTCTATTTTACAAAATTAGAATCTATGTGCTGTAGTTATCAGCTCCAAACATCGACTGAAATTAAAAATAACGAGTCAATAAAGCAATTAAATGGGAATTCTATCTTAGAACTTATAAAAATAATCACATACACATACATACGCATAATAACAGCAAGGCGCTTGTTAAGAAATTAATAGTCAAATAGGGTTGAATTAATTCAGCACAATAAAATATAGCACACAGTCTTACCTGTTCACTCAAGTTCCAAGCAGCAAAAACGCAAAAAGAACACAAAAATAAAACAAGTTTTCCATTTTACTTTTTTTAATCTATAATACAATTCAACAACTTTTATACAAGATTAATACTTTGTATTTGAATAATTTATTTATTCCATTATATTATATAGTTTTATTTAAATATGCTGGTTAAATATAACATTTGTTTTCTGGAATGTATTAAAAATGCTGGATATGAAAAAAATAAAACAATTGCACACTGAAAACTTTTGATAAATGTTGGATAAACATTAGTGGTTAGTTTATATCGAGACTGTGGCGTATTTACAATGCCAATCCGTCAACGGACATCAAAAACATGCAACATATTAGCATTAGCGTACCAAGTCGTCTGGGTTGAACATGCCCTGTAAATAAAACATAGAAAATGATTAATTAGTAATCATTTGAAAAGCAGGGATTTGTTATAAAAATAGTGATTTCATTTAAATTCCAAAGCCGCCTGAATTTTTTATTTAAACAAATTGAGTCGACTATTATCAAAGCCGGCAATCTGACTTTTGGACAATTATTGGTAAATCAGAAAAACGAATTATTGACTTTGTATTCCATTGGCAGTCACAAAACTCTTCGGAACGACATCTTAGATAAATAACAGGTTAACTATTAACCTTTATTTAATGCAGGTTTTGAACCATATTCTTTGAAGGAGACGATTATATTCAAATCAATCTGTATTGACATATCGATAACATTTTTTTGTCCAAATGCACAGATTGCCACCTTTGATAATAGACGACTCAATTGAGGACAATCTAAGTTTCTTTTTTAATTCAGAAGAATTGTGACTTAATTTATTTGAGATCAAATTTCTTTGGAAGTAAAAAATAGTTTATTTTTATCTTCTTCATTTACTGATTTTGTTTGCATTGACCTGTTCATTATGAAAACCTATACCCGATCCTGTAGACCGAATGGTAAACAGTCGACGTCACCCAAAACACGTCATTACGGATCCTCCCGATCCATTAATGGTGCTTTTAGGTACCACAAGCACCGGTTACCCTCCTCGTCGAACCCGTCGCTTGCGACGAAGGGCTCGACGAGCGAATTAACCCACAGATACAGCCCACTGCGTTTCTCGTCGGATCATCTCAGTAGGTCACGTTTCCGATTCGATGGTAGATTCTACGACACACTGCTCTTGCTAGGGTCAGTGTTAGCATCACTCCGGTTTGAGCCCCGTGAGCTCACCTGCTAGCTAAAACACAAATCGGGTTACCTTAGCACGACGTAGAATGGAGTCCTTGCTGGCATCATATGGGTGGTCTTTTGATGGGATTTCAAGAACAGAAGGTACTGGTGCAGAGTGCGCATCGATCACATGTCTGATCAACTCAGCAATGTTCTGATTGATGAGAATGATGTCAATGTCATCACGTTTAACAAAACGCTTGAAACATTCCTCGATTTCACTCACAGGTGTGTCTGCGGAATTTTAGCAAAACTTATTATTACTATGTCATGTTTCAAAAGATATTTATAACATAATCTTGTCGAGGTGACAATAATTTTCACCTTTACGGGATTGTACAATCAAGTCATTTAAACTTTTTTAACTCTTAATATAAGATTTTTTTCAGCTAATCTTTTATGAGCTGAGAACAAAATTGGGAGATTGATTTTTATGTGAATGTTAAATAGCTATGAGAAAACTAGGTCTTACAAACAAATTGTTTTAGTTTTTATTTGTTCATAAACATATATGTGATACCTGGCCGCACTTTATTTATAAAACTACCTGCAGAAGCTGTAAGTTGTTGAAGGTCCGAAATAAGATGATGGTTCTGATACAGGAACTTGGCTTGATACAATTTTGTGGGTGTGGTTGGTATGTATCAATCAATCAACCAGATGAATCGTTTAGGAAAACACTCAGAAAAAATTGCGTAGTTTATTCGCAGTTTATTCTGTGACTACATTTAATACTAAATGTTCACTTTCATTGATGTGACCAACAGCTCAAAGTTTCTAATAACTCACTATAAATAAGACTATAAATGTACTACGCAATGGTAATGTAGCTCTATTGATATATGGAACTGTGATAGGGTCCTATAATATTCATTAAAATAGTAAGTTCACTCACTCTTATCGACCACCATGAAATTCGGATGTCTGTTTTTATTGATCTCGCCGATACCCCCGAGAAGGAATCCGACGCATGTGTCCTGAAATCGCCAAAATTGAACTTATTATCGAAAATAAAATAGTACAACCGATTAAAAGAGTCAATGGACTACATTATATATAAGAATCAAAAATGTTCACAAATACCTCATCCCCGATAACACTAATTAATTTTCCCTTAACAGCTGCGTGAAGAGCCATATTTTTGGATTTAGTATAATTTTTCAAATTTATTTTTCAATGGTATTTTTTCTCACAAGGGCTCGTCACCTGACTCAATTTTGACGTTTATTTGGTACTATTGACAATGTTTGCTGTTTCTTTAGTTGGCAGCATTGGTACCAGTAGATTACTAATTTGTGATTGGCATTATAGTCATAGTCTGTGGTAATTAATAATTATGTTAGTTATTTTATAACATAATCTTCGGATGCATAAACTGACCTTTTTATATTTTTTTCATGAATCTACGAAACCAACAACTTTTTGCTAGGCAATAACTATTCTTTTTTAATAAACTTATGATAGTTTTACATACAGTAAGAAGGTAACTGTAAGAAGACCAGTTCTTACATAGTATTGTATTTTCTCTCGGAGCGCGTACAGACAGGCCTAACAAATACTATAGAACTATATTTTCATCAAGTAGTGTGTTGTCTGGTGCTTTTCATTAATCTTTGAGGGTATGGCCCAGTACATTTGGAGGTTTCAAGCGATCGTCTGAGCTTGAATTCACCGTAACATGGATCGGGATCGGGATCTTTCAAAAAGTTACCGAAAATCTCAGAAAGTAGTCAGTAATTTTATTTAAACCTTGATCTTATCTAGTTTCATTTAATTTTGTTCTAATTTATTACAGTCTTAAATAAATAAATTTCTCTTCATTTCGCTCCATGCTTACATTACGTCCTATGATATGTTTCTTTTGCTATTTCTATTAAAAAAAATGGAATTATTATTGAAACCAATGTCAAAATTGTCAATGAACAAATCAAACAAATACCTACCTACAAATGTTTTTATGAACTATTTTAATCGTGTTCATTTTTGTTTAAGAACATTAAAATAATTGATGAATTGTGACATCATCATCACTGTACATACTTCAATATAAAATTTTAATTATTAACAAAAATGCTCAATATAAAAAAATACGGCAGTAGTTCAGAGGATGAAAGTGATGATTCAGAAACAAACCAGTTCAGCAATGAAGCTCTCTTGACCCATCTTAAGCCTGTTGATCCAAGTTTGTCCGTGGCCAAGACCATGCAAGTATGTGCTGCTCCAGCTGTGGTGCCTACGGTACGTAACATAAACACATCAATTTTAAAATTCTCATTTGAGAAATTTTGTCTTTGCTGTTTGTTTTAAGTTCATTACCTTTCATCATTTCAATGTGTAAGACCAACAAAGAAATATATTCAGGGACCCAGTAGCACTTAAACCAACATCTAAGTTGCAATTTGAGGTTATATTTTGTGTTTATCAACATTAAGGATATAAAGTTAAGACTTCAATTCGAGAAAATAATGAATTTATTTATTTTATACTTATCGAAATACCCATTTGAAACTTTAAATTCTATGCAAAATTTCAAAGATTTTTAAACAAAGATTTTAACAAATAACAACTTAACATCATACATAATCATTGTATTTTATTGAGACCAAGGCTTTGCTTTGTCCTACTGGCATTACCGACATCCGTGAGTAATAACAACTTCTTACATTAGCAAAGAAATTGCATTAATTTAAATATTAT
The DNA here is from genome assembly GCF_003987935.1 of Bombyx mandarina. Next base: position 225,589 of record NW_021011560.1, on the reverse strand, counting down.
TTACTTTTAAATTGAAATTTATTGAAATTTCGATTTTTTAACTTTAGAATGAAGATGACACTAGAGTTTTAATACCAGCAAATGCAAAAGAGTTAACACACAATCCAAAGTATGAGGAGCTGTTTGCACCTGCTTTCGGACCAGAGAATCCATTTCAAACACAGCAAATGAAGGCAACGAGAAACATACTATCTGGCTATGTAGAATTGGCACATATTAGCGATTTTCAGTTTGAGAATCAACGAAGAACATTTACGAGTTATGGTTATGCTGTAGATCCTTCTACAAATGTTGAGGAGCAAGAAGGAGATGCTATAGTGAGTAAGTATCACATTAATTTACTAATCTATATAAAAATACAGATTATTGCTTTGTAAGGCTTAATTTTTGAGGTATTGGCAAATGATCATGATTATACTTTTATTTTGAATTTAAAATTAGTAGCAGATATAAACTTTAGTAGGAAATCTTGTCACTTTATCTATCTTTCATATTAAACTTACAAAAACAACAGTGAATGAAATCTTCAAAATTTTCTTTCAGAATCTGCTATGATAGACCCTAAAGAAGATACAGAAGGCAAATCAGTTTTTGAAACAATAAAAAAGCGACCCCTAGACAAAAAGAAGAGAACCAAAAATGACAATCCTGAAGACATTAATGGATTTCTAGGACCCTGGGGAGGTTTTGAAGGAGAACAGAGGTTCGTAAATATTGTTTCACGAATAAAGAATCATCTTGTTTATTACATAGGCTTGCAAGAAGTTATCCATCCATCCCGTTGACCAAATTCAAATCAAAATTATTTCAACCCAAAGGGTACAATAACTGGTTTAGAAATTTCAAAAAACTATTATTCTACCATTGGTTCCGATACTAGCAACAATCTTGAGAAGAATTGATGAAGCAAACTACTCAGGCTTGTATTTTTATCACTTATTTTATATTTTTTCAAATGCATGTTCCTAGTCTGATAATAGAAGCAGTATATCATCTTGTATACTAGTGTGCATGAAAAATCACCATCATTTTGATTCAATCCAAACATTTGGATTCATCAACCCTGGTGGCAGTTATTTACATTTACTTTTAATTTATTTATTTTAAACTAAAAAATATTTTTTACAGAAATAAGTGTAAATAGTGAAATTATGGCATTTGAACTAGATCTTCTTCATCAAAAAATGTCATCTAATTATACACAATAGAAAAGTTATAGAAACGGCTATAGACCACAATAGGATATCGTTGTTAACTTAAGAATCCTTGCGAGATAAATTTGCAATTTTACATCAGAAATAAAATATGTTTTTTTTTTTTGCTTAGATGGAGGGAAAATATCTTCTATATAAATGTGTATATCTTCTAAGGATTTTCTCAGACATATGTCAAGCTTCCTTAAATAATGATATACCATAGATAGGTACTACGAAATTTTACTTGGCCAGTATTTTTTAGAAAACGATGATATTTATACATATAGTGTCAAAAAAACCAACAAAAAGTAATAAATATTTAATTAATCATTCTACAGAAATGTAAGCCATATTTCCAAACCTCACTCAGTTTTTCATTATAATATTATGAAACTCTTCTGAAACTGGTGTTTTTTGAGAAAAGCTGACAGAAAAAAGATGTCAGTTATCAAAGGAAAAATATCAATAAATGCAGTCAGCATAAATGGCAAGAATTACAATCAACCAACATCTTTATTTTTGCCATGCTTTGTCATGATAGGTGTATTGTTCACTCATAAAATCGTCTTTTATTTTGTCAGGATAATGAAGCCGGAAGGCGATGAAGCAAAAGAATTAGAAGAGATTTTAGCTAAGAGACAGAAGAAAGGAAAAGTTGATGATGATAAACCTTTGGAAGAGAGATCTATATTACACAGTAAGTTTTGTGTGTTAACATCTTTTTTTTATTACCGAGATGGGTGCTTATAGTATTTTCAATTGATACCTTTATCGCATTGGATGTAGGTTCTGTTTTGTTTGTGTCTAACAGCCAAAAAATTATAAATGGCATATTTTATTCTAAATTAGTATAGTTTCTATTATTTCCTACTTTATGAAAATAATTAAGGTATTAACTACTTTAAATAAAATTTGAAAAACTTAACCACTTACTGGTGGTAGGACCTCTTGTGAGTCCGCACGGGTAGGTACCACCACCCCGCCTATTTCTGCCGTGAAGCAGTAATGCGTTTCGGTTTGAAGGGTGAGGCAGCCGTTGTAACTATACTGAGACCTTAGAGCTTATATCTCAAGGTGGGTGGCGCATTTACGTTGTAGATGTCTATGGGCTCCAGTAACCACTTAACACCAGGTGGGCTGTGAGCTCGTCCACCCATCTAAATATGAGAGACAATTTTTGACAAGGCATTATTTCTCTTTTTTTATTTGTACTGAACTGAAGAACGAAAATTATCTTATAATGAAAAGGTTTTACAAGAGACAGAGTAGGCTCCTGTTAATTCTGAGTGTGGAAATCTGACGGAGGACACATCCCCTTGTTTGAGTCCCAGCCAGTGATGAGATGGGCTTGATGCAGCACCTAGGCCCTGTTTATCGCACCGCCCTTAATTTGAAGCCGCCCTTAGAATAAATTTATATTTTTATATAATTAATTTTGATCCAATATTTTTATTTGAAATTTAAAATAACTTTTTTTTTTTAATAAGTTTGAAATTATTTTCAAAGGAAATCTTTACTTTCTTCTCTGAAATTTTGGCGTTTCAAAAAATTTCCCGCCTCACAAATCATGCCGCCTTAGGCATGAGGCCCAGGTGTAAATCCATAAAGCTGCTTTCAGACTAGGTAAATAGTATATGCTATAATAGCATATAGTATTTTTCAAACACGTTTGTGATAATATTATTTTGATGTTACAGTTGACAAGGTCACCGATTATCAGGGTCGGTCTTGGATCGAGGCGCCCCGAAGCGAAACACAACTGCGAAGCGAGTCACCTCCCGACAAATGTTTCCTACCGAAGGTAAATTTTTATTTATTACATATTATAGGTAGGTGGTAGGTATATTTATAGGTAGGTAGTAGGTATATTTATAGGTAGGTGGACGAGCTCACAGCCCATCTAATCAAATCATATCAAATCAAATCAAAATTTTTTTATTCAACATAAATGAAAGTACATATTTGTTGAACGTCAAAAGAACTACCGCCAATTCACAAGAACTAGCTTCCGTCCTGAGAAGAATTGGCAAGAAACTCAGCGGGCATGCTTTTTTTTTTAATATTAGTTTTTTTTTTTAATATCAGTTTTTTGTTAAATATTCATGTTCATTAACATTCATTGGGCTCTATGGGCTCTAGTAACCACTAACATTCATTCATAATGTTAGTGGTTACTAGAGCCCATAGATATCTACAACGTAAATGCGCCACCCACCTTTAGATATGAGTTCTAAGGTCTCAACATAGTCTCAACAACGGCTGCCCCACTCTTCAAACCGAAACGCGTTACGGCGTTAAGGCTGAGATAGGCAGGGTGGTGGTACCTACCCGTGCGGACTCACAAGGACTTACCACCAGTAATTACGCAAATTATAATTTTGCGGGTTTGACTTTTATTACACGATGTTATTCCTTCACTGTGGAAGTCAATCGAAAACATTTGTTAAGTACGTATTTCATCAGAAAAATTGGTACCCGCCTGCGGGATTCTAACACCGATACATCTTATCTTATAGGCCACGAGACTTCAATAAAAGCTCAATAAAAGTACTCCAATATAAAAGAAGGCACTAGCCATATTTTTTGGTTCATAGAAAGCTTTCCAATATTTTTTTGGATAAGTGTAATAAGGGTTTGTTTAGGTCTAGCCTTCCGCTAACTTCGTCTGTGCGGACTAAAGGATAAGGCGCCCGGTACACTCATATCGACCGATGCGACCGTGCCGGTGTTCGAATCCCGCAGATAGGTACTAATTTTTCTAAATAACAATACGTACTCAACAAATGTTCACGAATGACTTTCAGCTAAAATCAAACCCGGAAAAGATAGAAGTTAGAATTTGCGTTATGAGCTCGGACGGGTAGGTACCAACTCCCTGCTTATTTCTGCTGCAACTGCTATGCTATAGAACTGACACTTGAACTCATGTTTCAAGGTGGATGACGGCATTTGTGTTGTTGATGTCTATGGGCCCCGAAAACCTCTTAACACCAGATGGGTCGAGAGTTCGTTCACCCGTCATTCTTGTGTGAAGTGATATAAAAATAGCAAGCAACGTGGTTTTTTTAAGGAATTTTATGACCTGGTAACTAAGACCTTTAAGTCATGTCTTATTTTAATATATATTCTTAATTTATGAAAAATAGTAATATGGAGTGAAATGAAATGAAACGAAGATGATTAATTTGAGACATTAATCAAATGGCATGAAATTAAATGAAATGGGACGATATAGGTTGACTGGTAGAGAATGCCTTAGGCATTAAGTCCAACAATGTAAATTTTACATGAAGTGTAATAAATAAACAAATAAATAAATAGACAAAATAAAATAAATCACACAACTTCACTCCTCGCGTTCCCGCCAAAAAGTCGCAAGCAACGTGGTGGTGTGTTCGCTGCATAGAGTAGCGTAAGTACCGACTTATAATAGTTACATATGTCCAGGCGCACATATTCACGTGGAAGGGGCACACGAAGGGCGTGGCGGCGGCGCGCTGGTTCCCCTCGACGGCGCATCTCATGCTCTCCGCCGGCATGGACTGCAGGGTCAAGGTGACTATATACATATAATACAATATAGCTATATCTATACTCTATACTAATATATAAATCTACAGCGGTTTTTATGGATGTTCCGTTATAACTACTAAACCGTGCATCCGATTGATTTGAAACTTGGTATCGATGTAGAAAATACATGTAATGAATGGATAGGCTAATATTTATATGAGTGTTGGACTCCCTACACCAGTTTTGGGGGCGTTAATGATGAGAATGTTTGTCGGGGTGAGAAATAATAATGTTAATTTTAAATGCCCAGCGAAGCGGACGGGTACAGCTAGTATAATATAATTCAGCGGCTCCTAACCTGTGGTAAGTTTAGTCCACTGAGCTCCTCGCCGGATCTTTTCAGTAGGTCGTGTTTCCGATCCGGTGGTAGATTCTGCGAAGCACTGCTCTTGCTAGGGCCAGTGTTAGCAACACTCCGGTTTGAGCCCCGTGAGCTCACTTACACGTCAAGGAGAAGCTGAAATAGTCTCTCAAGGCTATCAGCATAGATAGGAATAAAAAAAAAAGTGGTACGTGAACCTCGGGGATGTGACGGAAATACTGAGGAATTCAAACAGCTGAGTTTTATATAAGTAAAGAAAAACCTTTTTTATGTAAAACTTTTGAAACTTTTTAGTTTAAAAAAAAAGATCTTTCTTAGATAGATTCACTGAACCGTCTTTCATTAAGAAAAACTAATAATTTAAAAAGGAACTTATAGACTTTAAATGTTGTTTTCTTATTATTATACAGAAAACGCAATTCTTTTAGTATTGTTCAATCATTTTTGAATATTCCATATCATTATAATATGTACATAATTTTTTTATTTCCCTACCTAATCAATTTTTTTATTTCCCTACCTAATCGTTGGTAAGCTAAAGAGCTATTCATATGAGAAACAAACGAAACAAAAGCATGTTTGTAAATATGAGTAGAATTTGATTGATTTAAAATATCGTGAGACCGTAACGTAACTAAAATCAGAATTAGACATTAAGTTGTTATTTCGCGAATTTCTCCAAACATTGATTCTCCAAAATGGCACTTACCACACAAAACATACGAATCATTGTCAAACTCTCACCCAAGAATCTCTAAATGTTTATGTAAAATTGTATGTATGTAGGAACGGAACGGAGCGATATGGATGAATGACAGATGTGGAGCATGACTGAGTGAGAGAGATAGGAGATGTCGTGTTAGGAAGTAAGAAAGGCGGCGAATGAATGCGGAAAACCTAGTTTTATTTAATAAGCAACAGGAGAGTAGTTTCCGGACGCGACGACGCTCAGACCAATGAAGTAGGAAACCTATGGAAATGAAACGTCAACCAAAATTTCGTGCCACTGTGACGTCATCTGGCCACAAAACATGGCGGCTTTAGTGCTGTACAAAAGATTTCAATGTTATCAGGTTTTATCGATAAACGTTCTTGGCTCATTTTATTTTAAATATTGTTGAGTATTATTTATTTGTAGAATTTATACTTTAATGGGAAGTAAGTAGGTATATTGTTATGTGCAAATATGATATGATTTAGATGGGTGAAATCTAAGACAAGTTCGTCCTTCGAATTTGCCAAGTAAACGATATGATGATTTTTAAAAGTTGCTACACTGATTTTATAAAGTTGTCGTTTGTCGCAAAACATAAAGATATGGCGTAGTTCAAAGCCATCAGCCCATTTCTAGCATGCTAAATGTTATCGTATTTTGAGTACGTGTTTTTCTTAGACTATTACAATCTATTTTAATTGTTTTGCTGACTCTAAAGTCCGTAACATACTACCGCAGCGCACCCCAAGGAAGGTGCGCCGCACCATTTGAATCACTTTCGCTTGAGAGTGATTCAAATTTTAAACTTATCAAGGGACCGCGTGAAAAAAAAAACACCTACAGAACATTTATTCATTAATTACAAACGTCATTCCTTGTGACTTCCTCTCTAAAATCACTTAATTATTAAATATTTAACAAATTTACAATAGTGTTTTACTCACTGCGGAATAAAACTATTTTATTTAAATAGTTCCGAAGAGATTTTGTCGGTAGCCTTTTTCCCGAAATATCTAAACAGAATGTCTAAATATGTTTTGATGACATATTTTAAAGTGGTATTTATGATTAGTGTCATGATCAATAGATTCCGACCGAAAAATGGATTTTTCGGATGAGGGCTCCATAATGAATTTAAATACATATAGATAATAGTTTTAGGACATCGACTTTCTTGAGATCCTATAAAATACGTTTTAATTATTATTTTTGTATGTTTTAAGCATGATAAATTATGAAATTTTATATAATCAATCATATTAAATCGATATCATAGTCAATAAATAATGTACAACCCAAAACAGACGGCCGAACTGACGTGACAATGACATTTGGCGCGCAAAACATGGCGGATTTTCGGCCTCATTAGACGGAGACGGAGATATTTACGTATATTCATGTTTCATTTTAGGTACGCACTGAAATACTGTTATATTGTTTTCCTGCGAGTTAAAGTGCTGAGTAAGAAAGAGATAGATATATGTTTATGTATGTGCCTTCAAAATGGGTGCTATTTATATAAGCAATTGTACGTATAGAACAATATGTCGTGTCCCTACTATATAGGTCTATGGCTCAGACGCAGTGTAACCCGGAAGGCGAAAGACGTTTATAGTGGAGTTACATAATATAATAAGCCACTTTGATAAAGCGGCACGACATGAGAACCCTCTCATCGTGGCCGCCGGTAACTACATTCCCGATCCTGCGGACAGAATGGAAAGCAGTCGACATCGCCCCAAACACGTCATTTCGGATCCTCCCGATCCACTAACGGTGCTTTTAGGTACCTCAAGCACCGGTCACCGTTCTCGTCGAACCCGTCGCTTGCGACGAAGGGCTCGACGAGTAAATTAACCCTCAGACACAGCCCACTGAGTTTCTCGCCGGATATTCTCAGTGGGTCGCGTTTCCGATCCGGATTCTGCGAAGCACGGCTCTTGCTAGGGTTCGTGTTAGCAACGTCGTCAGGTTTGAGTCCCGTGAGCTCACCTACTAGTTAAGGTTACGCTGACATAGCCTCCCAAGGCTCTCAGCTTAGGTAGGAAAATAAGATGAAGAAATAAAGCATCAAGTTTTTGTGAAGTAATCGAGAGTTTCACTGGCCTACCCCGAATTGAAAATCCCACATGTATAAATTATGTGTTACTGATAGTATGTGTAAACTTTACCATTTTGACAGATATGGGAGGTGTACGGTGACCGTCGCTGCATCAGGACGTACTTCGGGCACCGGCAGGCCGTCCGGGACGTCAACTTCAACAATTCCGGGAAACAGTTTCTGTCGGCTGGTAACATTTCTTTTATTAACCCATTTCGCGGAAACGCGAGGAGTGAAGTTATGCGATTTGTTTTATTTTGTCTATTTAGTGTTTCTTCAGGTTTATGTGTGTATAATAACAGTGGTTTATTAACTGTTTAATATCTGTGAAAGTGCACAAATGTGGGAAAATGAAACTAAAGCCGCTGGACGTAATTTCTCGGGATCGTTCAAAACGTCCACTGAGAAAGTTCAGTAAATGACCACCATTTTACTGAGATTATACTTCATCCCATATCATCTCGTTTCATTTCATAATATTATTCTTCATACAAAAAAGTTATCATTAAAATTAGACTTGACCTAAAGGTCTTAGTTACCAGGTCATAAAATCCCTTAAAAAAATAAAACAATAACCCATTTCGATTAACTTGAGCAATTGGTTTAAGCGACCGTGAGAATGACAATGTCAATGTCGTGGGAAAGGCAATGTCAATGTCGTGGGAATGACAATGTCAATGTCAGGAATGTAGATATAATCATACTTATCATGAAAATGTCGCTAGCGCGATTCAGGCACCCGTCATATATCTCTAACATCTAAAGTGTAGTCTTGGCGAAATCTGTGATCATAAAAGTATAATATTCGACAATAGAATCATAACAATGTACAAACTTATAATTTCAATTAATTTAAGTCGAATTTCGACTACCGCTAAGACCATTAGTTAACAGGAATCGACGTAATTACTTCAATGCGCCGCGTAGGGCACCGGTGACCTACAAGTCAGTCAAAAGGTTAATGGATATAATAGAGTGGTGTGGTTGCAGCGTACGACCGGTACATAAAGCTGTGGGACACGGAGTCGGGCGCGTGCGTGTCCCGGTTCACGTCCCGGAAGGTGCCCTACTGCGCCAAGTTCCACCCGGACGCCGACAAACAGCACCTGTTCGTCGCCGGCACCTCCGACAAGAAGATCATATGCGTGAGTCACCCTGAGCATCATCATCCCGGTAACCGAACCCGTCGAACTCGACATAGAGGTCGACGTGCAACAACCTAACCCATGCATCAGCCCGCTGAGTTTCTCGCCGGATCTTCTCAGCGAGTCGCGATTCCGATCCGGTGGTAGATTCATTCGCGAAACAGTAGCTCTTGAGTTGTTAAGTCTCCTTCGGAGGCGCTCGGGCAGTTGTTAGCAAATCCCACCCCTCCTGGCTGAGCCTTTGCTCGCCCACCTGTCCTGGTGAAACTGGAAAGCCCCTCGGGCCACCAGTAATACTTCAATCATAAGCATCATCATCATAGTCGGCTCCTCTCGGCAGAGCTGTCGTGGTCATATGTGATCCTTGGAAGCCTTGACAGCTGTTTTATTTTTATTTTACTGCTTAGATGGATGGATGAGCTCACAGCCCACCTGGTGTTAAGTGGTTACTAGAGCCCATAGACATTTACAACGTAAATGCGCCACCCACCTTGAGATATACGTTCTAAGATCTCAAGTATAGCTACAACGACTGCCCCGCCCTTCAAACCGAAACGCATTACTGCTTCACGGCAGAAATAGGCAGGGTGGTGGTACCTACCCGCGCGGACTCACAAGTGGTCCTACCACCAGTAAAAAGCTGTAAAAAGTAAAAAACTATTCTACATAGTTCGCCAACTGAGGCTTAGAGCATGCACTCGTTAAGTGGGGTTCTGGTAAGGTCTTTCACTTGAACAGTCCAGCGCATGGGGGGGGCCTTATCCATGGAATCTTTTACCATACAAAAAGTTTCTCTATAGACTCCGCTGGCCCAGACAGTACCCCGCATACGCGTACCAAAAAACGCCTGCTAAGGAATGCTGTGTATAAGAAAACCGACCTAGCTCGCTTTGTCCTTTCCCTCTCTCCACGGTCAAATGGTTCCCGAGACGCTCTGTCTATTTTCTCACTCTTGTTCGTCCTAAATTGTATCTTTTCTCTCCAGCCGTAACGAATCTGTCGCGAGTTAAATTTTACGGACACCAGACACCGTGGCGCACCAGCCGCTTAAATATATGATGTTGACGCCTATTGGTATTTAAATACTTGAAGTGGTCGTAACTAAAGGGAATACCGGTTCAAAGGGTGGAGCAACCGTTGTACTATATAATTGAGACTTGGACCTTCATATCTCAAAGTTCTATGGGCTTCGATAATCACTTGACACCATGCCGGCTAAGCGACAAAAGCGTGTTTTTTTTGCAACAGTGGGACGTTCGGAGTGGCGAAATAGTCCAAGAGTACGACAGGCATCTCGGCGCGGTCAACACCATCACCTTCGTCGATGAGAACAGGAGATTCGTGACCACGTCCGACGACAAGAGTCTGCGGGTCTGGGAATGGTGAGTACCACCATAAAAATGTTTATTTGGCGTCTGTAGAAAAACTATGGTAGGCAGCGGCTTTGCTGTATTCCTAGCATTGCTGACGTCCATGGGCGACGGTATCCACTAACCATCAGGTGGGCCGTATGCTCATATTTATTTATTGCATAGATGGGTGGACGAGCTCATAGCCCACTTGGTGTTAAGTGGTTACCGGAGCCCATAGAACGTCTATAACGTAGATGCCGCCACCCACCTTGAGATATAAGTTCTAAGGTCTCATTATAGTTACAAGGGCTGCCCCACCCTACAAACCGAAACGCATTACTTCTTCACGGCAGGGTGGTGGTATCTACCCGTGCGGACTCACAAGAGTTCCTACCGCTAGTAAAGAAGTTTCATCAATAATCCATTCAGTAGTTTTTGCGGGAAAAATCAACACCCATACCTTAGGTATGTATGGATATCTTCCTATTCGTACACTCTTGATAGAGTGGTCGTGGTCCTGCATCAGTCGGATCCTGCGATACCGATGCTCTCGCGATGCGACGCCATGTCCCACGAGAGTAATGAGGTTGAGCCTTCATGACGTCATGCCCGTGATGCCCAGGGACATCCCGGTGGACATGAAGTACATCGCGGACCCGACGATGCACTCCCTGCCGGCCGTCACCGCCGCGCCCAACGGCAAGTGGCTCGCGTGCCAGTCCATGGACAACAAGGTCATCGTGTTCAGCGCGCTCAACCGCTTCAAGATGAACAGGAAGAAGACGTTCACCGGGCACATGGTGGCCGGGTACGCCTGCACCGTGGACTTCTCCCCGGACATGAGGTAACTGCGCTGCTAGAACCGACACAGATCCTCCACAGATCCTTCATCTCTTTCTAGCGCGATAGAAAGAGACAGAAACTTCTCCCCTTAAATTTTTTCGTTATTGCCTAGACGGACGAACGAGCTTATAACCCACCTGGTGTTAAGTGGTTACTGGAGCGGCGGTGGTACCTACCCGCGCGGACTCACAAGAGGCCCTACCACCAGTAAGACGCGAGGTAACGCTGCTAGAACTGACACAGATCCTTCATCTCTTTCTGGCACAATAGAAAGAGACAGAAACTTGTCGAAGGAACATTCGATATGTTATTAACACGACTATGATGGTGTTGTTATGTTTTTGGCGATATGTTATTAACATGAGGTGATGGTATTTTTTATCGCAATAAGCTCACGGCTTGCCTGGTATTATATGATCACCGGAGTCCGTAGAGATCACAGTATGAATTCTGTCCCTAAGTTTCTCGCCGAATCTTCTCCTCAGTGGGTCGCGATTCCGATCCGGTGGTAGATTCGGTAAAGCACTGCTCTTGTTAAAGACTGAGAGAATTAATGACACTGCTCCTTAGGGCCAGTTTGAACCCGTGACTAGTTGGAATAACCTCTTAGGCTACCAACGATTAGGCAGGGGAAAAAACGTCTCCAATCTTATAAAATAAGGTTCAAATTTCAATAACGAATCCGGTATCGTGATACACTAATCGCTATCATTCTAACCACAAAATCATTAGATGCTATTTTTATCCTTTAGTTTGAATTATATTTTCGTAGTACATGAATTTCGCAGAGTCATCTAATTGATAATATTTGTTTATATATGTATATATTTATGTATATCTATATATTTATGCATATGTATTTATTTAAGTACGAGTATTTGTATCTATAAATATTATGTATGTTATATATACACATATGTTTAAGTAATATCACCTTCACACTACACCTAACAAGCTTCATCTCTGCACTCCTCAGACTGTTAGAGAATGCCTATGGCATTAAGTCCGCCTTTATACTTTCTAGTTTAAGAAGTTATAAATAAAAAATAAAAAAATAATTTCTCAGAAATTGACTTTGTCGTGTAATTAACAATACAAAAACGTTTAATTCAAAAATTGAATAATGAATTTCGGTTAATAAAGACCATTAAAACGCGATTATTTGCTTTCGTTTGACGTCAAATATTTTGAATGTTTAATTTGTCATTGAGGTTTTGTGTTTCCAGTAGGTAAATCTTTAAATCTACGTCATTTGATGTAGCAGTAACTATGGTAGAAATTAATATGGAGGTATGAAATGTTATAATAGTTTAGGCGGCATTTTTGCATCTGTGTGCTTAGTGCGAGTTTTTTTAACGTATAAGTTAGCTCATATTTGTATGGAATGGGATCGTTTGCGTACGTTTGTCGCTAGGGGCGCTGTTCCAACTGCATACAAAATTGGCCTAACTTTTACGCTATCGAGAACGTTAAGAAACTCTCACTAAGCACACTGAACACATTTAAAGTTTAAAATTTTGAAAAAATATTATCATAACAATCATAAAAACTTCTTCAGCTAGTCGAATGGATTAAATTTAATTTGAAGTTCAATTAAAAATATCGACCTGTTGATGCTAATACCAAATAAAACGTATCTTTAATTATGTACATAGATAAATGTCGCGTATTAAGCGGAATGTCGCTTTAACCAAATAACCTTTCACCTCTCGATATGAATAGCGCTAACGAAATTTACAAGCAAAAACAACTTTTTTATTTTTTATTGGTTAGATGGGTGGACGACGGTGATGGTGTAGACCGCACCGAGATGCCTGTTGTACTCCTGGACTATTTCGCCACTCCGAACGCCCACCTGGTGTTAAGTGGTTACTGGAGCCCATAGACATCTACAACGTAAAAGCCGTCACGCACCTTGAGATATAAGTTTTAAGGTCTCAGTATAGTTACAACGGCTGCCCCACCCTTCAAACCGAAACGCATTACTGCTTCACGGCAGAAATAGACAGGGTGGTGGTACCTACCCGTGCGGACTCACAAGACGTCTTACCACCAGTAAACTGATGTCAAATCAGAAGTAGATTCTCGATTAAGTGACTTATGTCTTTATGATCAAAGTTTAAGATCATGTAGAAAGGGCTACCCATAATAGCAAGTCATCGTCCTTCTGCTATTCATTTGTAGTTTTTCAAATAATATTATTAAACTATCGACAATGAGTCTGCTTGAAACTTTAGTTCATTGACGTGATTTGCACATTCCCTGTTTCAATGTTTTTCCGATGTAGGTATGTTTTTTTAAACACACAATATCTATACTTCTATACTTCTATACTTCTATACTTCTAATATATAAAATTCTCGTGTCACGGTGTGCGTGATTGAACTCCTCCGAAACGGCTCGACCGATTTTCGTGAATCTTAGCGTGCATATCGGCCAGGGTAGAGAATCGGATAACATCTATTTTTCATCCCCCTAAATGTTAAGGGTGGACCGCCCCTGAATTTTTTATTTTTAATTTTTAGACATTTTTTTTTGTTTTTATGATACAGCATACCAAAATACATACAGCCCTAAATTTTCACCCCTCTAAGATCAACCCTTATTTTTTATTTGTTAATCCTTACACATTTACAATAAGTTAGTTTTTTTTTTCTACACTAGAAATTCCCTAGAAATCTTATATATGGCAAAACAACGTTTGCCGGGCAGCTAGTAATATATAAATCTACAGTGGTTTTTACGGATGTTCCGTTATAACTACTGAACCGTGCATCCGATTGACTTGAAACTTGGTAACCATGTAAAAAATACATATACTTCATGGATAGGCTAATATTTATATGAGTGTTGGACTCCCTACACCAGTTGCGGGGGCGTTAATGATGAGAATGTTTGTGGGGGTGAGAAATAATAATGTTAATTTTAAATGCCCAGCGAAGAAGACGGGTAGCAGCTAGTTGTTAATAAAGCGAGTTGTTCTCGTTCATTTATTTGCGGGAAAAATGGATTTCCCGCTGTTGTGTTTATTTGCCTGTTCTGTGTGCGTATACTCGAAAGTATAATTTCAAATTATGTTAAACATTTTCGACTCTATTTTCCGAATTTCCTATTGATATCTCCGATAGGCAGTCGGAAACAACACAAACAAAAATGCTAAACCTCTTAATAGATGACGTGAGACTTTAGAACTTATATCTCAAGGTGGGTGGCGCATTTACGTTGTAGATGTCTAAGGGCTCCAGAAACCACTTAACACCAGGTGAACTGTGAGTTCGTCTACCCATCTAAGCTATAAAAAAAAGATAATGTTAATGATTAACAATTAAATGTAGTTTAATCAAATCCAATAATGTTAGCCAAATTCAATGCTATGGATGTTATCGGGTTATATTAGTTTTTGTTTATAGGAGACATACGGTAAGGTTCGTTTATATTAACTATAAATGACGTCACTGTTAGTGAAGTTGCATTGAGATGAGTCTTGAAAAAGAAGCGCGCTAATAAATAAAAATAAATAAAAAAGTTAAATAAATCAAACTTATTACGGTGTTTTAAATTCGAATTTTACTTTACACGCTAAAATACGATTCATGCGCTATGATAGAAACTGAAGACTTGTTCAAACAATTCTACATATATTCTTTTGAATTTATAACCATCTATTTATTATGTTTTACGATCGGAGAAGAATATATTATCTCCGATATACAATAACACTTCGCACGTTTTTGTTACCGTCTGTTGAATTGCGAAATGTCTACATTTTTTCCTGTATTTTATTTTTCCTACCTATTCTGGTGACCTCTAGGGGTCTTATTAGATTCACCGAGCGAGTAGGTGAGCTCACGGGGCTCTAACCTGACGTCGTTGCTAACACTAGCCTTAGCCAGATTAGTGCTTCGCAGAATTTACCACCGGATCGGGAACGCGACCCACTGAGAAGATCCGGTGAGAAACTCAGTGCGCTATGTCTGTGGATTAATTTACTCGTCGAGCCCTTCGCAAGCGACGGGTTCGACGAGAACGATGACCGATGCTTGAGATACCTAAAAGCGCCGTTAGTGGATCGGGAGGATCCGAAATGACTTGTTTTTCCCCTACATAATCCTTGGTAGCTATTATAGCTACATTCCGGTAAGTAAGCTCACGAGTGACCTGAGATAAGGTGCTAATACTGCGCTTGCCCTAACAAGAGCAGTGCTTCGCTGAAACTACCCCAGGATCGGAATGGCGACCCACTGAGAAGATCCGGCCACGTGTCTTCTCTTCTGTATCGTTCCGTCACTGCTGAGGATCGCGACCACATGTGATGTTCCTCACAGTGTTCGATCATGGGTGGCATAGACCAGACTACCACCAAGTGCTTCTCTTAGTAGATCTGACCATCTGGCTGGTGTTCTGCCCACGGCGCGCTTGCCCTCTATGCGACCCGCAATTATGAGCCTCTCTAATTCATGTCTGGGTGACCGCATGATGTGTCCGAAGAAGCTCATAACACGTTCCCGGCAGATGGCAAAGAGCCTTTTTCGGATGATTAGCTGCCTTAGAATGGATTCGTTAGTTCTCATGGCAGTCCACTGTATTCGTATCATCCTCCACCACACCCACTTTTCAAAGGCATCGATCTTTTTGCCATCGCACCATGTCTCCGCTCCGTAGAGGAATATAGGAAAGACCAGTGCCCGCACCAAGCGCACTTTTATTTTATAAAACTAGGAAAATATATAACAATCTTATCCTCCTACGGTGGCATCAGCTAAGCAAGGCCGTTTAAAGTCCGCAGTGTGAATCTAGATGATCGCGCTAGAACGTTATCGATGTGTGCAGCGACCTACCTGTTGCGTCTCAGTAACACTAGATGGCGCGGTTTATCTTTTGTTCCAATTTAAATGCTTCTTGTTCTTTTTTAAGTTTGCCAATTAGCTTCTTGCAATGTCATTGTTGCCATGTAGAAGCTATAAAATAAACTTCAATTTCTAATATATAAAAGAATCATCAGTTATTATAAATACGTAGGTATTCTGTTTTATGAAATACATTGATTATTTTTAAGAAATTACCTTTAAACGTTCGCTTATCACGTGACCGTTGGGTTTTTACTTGGTCGCTTGATCCATCGTGGATTCCCATTTACGGCACGCCCTACTTTTTCTAGATCCATCCCCACGAACCCCACGGAGTCCACAACGGGAATTGACGTAGACAATAAAATGTGGTCTTTCCAAGCAAATCTGAACTTATATTTTAGTAGATTTTCGATGAACCATTAAAAGTAATCCTTAAAACATAAATATATGTAGATTTGATTGGTAAAACGCGTTAATTACGTCCGTGTTTGTGTACCAAATATTTAATTCAGGTTATTATCTATTTTGCCCTTGCGTGTTTTTGTGACTTGGATCAATGTCGTATCGATAACACCTGACGCCTCGCTACGGATGTCGGCTAAACTTTGAACTCGCCTACCGAAGTATGAGAACTGTATTCGTATTGATACCTTGATTATTTTATCCGGAATGTTATAATGAAAAACCTTGGTGTTATTTCACTACATATATCGCCGAACGACTTTTATAACCAGTCTGGTGTTCATTACCAAAGCACATAGATATCGGAGCGTGGAATGCCGCGACCTACTTTGAGACATAAAATTTTTGTCAGAGCTTAAAACCGAAACGCAAAGATTGTTTCACATTAGATACGTCGGGATTTGGGAGTCGTTGTGGCCTAAAGGATAAGACGTCCGGTGCATTGTATCTAGCATCGGTGTTCGAATCCCGCTGGCAAGTAACAATTTTTCTAATGAAATACGTACTTACCAAATGTTCACGATTGACTTCTACGGCGAATGAATAACATCGTGTAGTGATAATCAAACCCGAAAAATTATAATTTGCGTAATTAAGTACTGTAGGACCTCTTGGTTTGAAGGGTGAGGCAGCCGTTGTAACTATACTGAAACCTTGGAACTTATATGCCAAGGTAGGTGGCGGCATATACGTTGTAGATGTCTATGGGCTCCGGTAACCACTTAACACCAGGTGGGCCGTGAGCTTGTCCATCCACCTAAGCAATAAAAAAACATGATGGTGGTAATAACAATATACAATTATACATATTATAATCTAAAAATAAAAATATTTGAAGGCGTTTAATCACGTGATCCCAACGTTCTGTTTTAGTTATCTGTCGTCACAATGGTAAACAAACTTGTGATGTTGATTATTTATATACAAAAGCGTAACCGGTGTGTGAGGCCTTTATTTTTAACATTGGGGAATTCAGTTTACGGATGCCCGGTCCAAGGGGATCCGGATATCCGTATTCGTCCGGATCGGGCTATGTCGGACTAGAAGACGAATACTGACTAAACTCCATAGATCATTCTCGAATGGAAAGCGAGCACGAGTCCAGGGTAGATAGAGAATCTCATGGTCAACACTACAGCTAGTCGCGCGGGAGTTATGTAATCTGACATATTTTTCTAAATGATTAAAAACGGTTTTGTTGGATACATTGGATAAATTTTGTAAGTTTGTTGCAAATGAAGTTTCCTCCCGATCCACTAACGGTGCTTCTAGGTACTTCAAGCACCGGTCACCGTTCTCGTCGAACCTGTCGCTTACGACGAAGGGCTCGACGAGTAAATTAACTCTCAGACACAGCCCACTGAGTTTCTCGCCGGATCTTCTCAGTGGGTCGCGTTTCCGATCCGGTGGTAGATTCTGCGAAGCACGGCTCTTGCTAGGGTTCGTGCTAGCAACGTCGTCAGGTTTGAGCCCCGTGAGCTCACCTACTAGTTAGGGTTACGCTGGAATAGCCTCTGTAGGCTACCAGCTTAGGGAGGAAAAAGAAAAGCAAATGAAGTTATATTCTTACTACCTATTTTACCCATTCATTGTTATATTGCTTTACTTCATTCCCGAATCAGACAAAATTTAAACCGAGCCACAACGTAATGAACTCAAAAGCAAGTATTTCTGTCGCAGATTTCAAAACTCCCACCGCATTTGGTCTAAAGCCAATACAAATAATCGAATTGGTGCGATGACCTTCTATTAAAAGAATTCGTGCACTCAATTAGATAAGACTGATAGTATAAACAATTAGTGTCAGCTATGATGGTAGATCCATACGGGCTTACAACACGCATCTATTAGTAATTCCTTCATCCGAAAGTATAAATAACTTCTCCACCCAAAAAAAAAAATTATCGTAGCAAATAAAATATTGCATTACGATACAAATAGATAGTTGGATATCATTTTCCAGCATTGCCGATGTTGCAACGGGTAAACGATGAATTAGAACATGGGTATCTGAAACAAAAATGTCAAGATTTTACATTTCTTGTTGAAGACTAAAAATAAATTGATTTTTTAGTTGAATTTCAATATATTCAAAAAAATGTTTTTCAAAAATTTCCTCTGCATCAGTCAGTAACTTATCCGAGAAATAGATGATCGGCGCGCCTGGTAATTTCCCTTCTTGGTCTTGACGCAGACACTCCGAGTCTCGGGAAAACAAAAATCGCTAATCCTGATTATCCTAGTAAGGATAACGTATCAAACTGTTTAAAATATTGAATTGTCATCGGTACTTAATAAGTATGCCAAATTTCGAGTTAATCCGACGTTTTGAAGGGGGTCAAAATCATGTTCAGAGATTCCGTTACATACTAACATAGGTACGTATGAACCTAATAAAAGCGTATTAATAAGGGTTATACTACTTTAGACACTGAAATTTATTTGCTGATAATAAGGTAAGGTTGGTGGCCAACGCCACTCCTAAACCTTCGCGTCTTTACACACCAAAGATCATCATAGTAGTGTATGACGCGAAAAATTTCTACAGTAAAACTAAGATTGCAAATATGATTGACTGGGGAGAATTATATGCAAGAGCACTGTTCTGAGGAATAGTTCGAGACGATCCCTTCATATTTTTACCTCAGCATCACCCCGCCCGCACTAATGATATGTGAGAAGAGTCCTCAACAGTAGTGGTGGCTGTGGTCCTGGCATTGGGTTTTGACCTGGGTTTTGACGAGGGACCTTGATAATTAGGTGGGCCGTATGTTGGTCTACATAAAACGGCAAGAAAAAACTTAACACGTGGCATAATTGGTTCTGTAAAAGTATTGTATTATACTTCATTCTCCCGCATTCAAAATCATATACAGATTTCTTTTTGGCTATATTTTGATTGTTTAGTCTAGTTTAAAATAACAACGGCGCCAAAGAAGTTTTCGCTTCGAGATTAAAAACGAATGTTTATAAAATCGATTTTATCAAAGACTAGCTGACCCGGCAGACTTCGTAGCGCCTCAATCGATAAATAAAAGACCTAAACTTTTGTATAAAATAAACTTAAAACAAACAAAAGGAATCCGTCCGAAGGGGGACACAACAAAGCAAAAACAAAATTGTTATATTTATTGAATTCCGAGCATTTTCATATTTATCTACCTTTTAAACCGTCTCTGGACTTCCACGAATAATTCAAGACCAAAATTAGCCAAATCGGTCCAGCCGTTCTCAAGTTTTAGCGTGACTAACGAACAGTAATTCATTTATATATATATATATATATATAGATATAGATGATAGACTAGTTCCATCCTTATGGTCCTGATGTCTGGATTGTGGTGTGATGCAATAATCACGTGCTTACGAACGTCGGTAGGGCCGGAGTCATGGTGTCGGCTGCGGCTGACAATCAAATAGCAATCGTATTAGATTCGCGATCGTGTCGTTCGTGTCCTTGCTAAGTTCCCCTTGAAACTTCTTCATTCACCTTTGAATAAATGAGTGAACTCTTTTTATTTATACACGTCATAGTGACGCCATTCTCGACTTGTGATTTTGAAACATATTTCATTTATCATCATCATTCACAATATTTTATTTTACACCGATATCTTTTCCTACAAATTTATTACCAGCTTCACCGCCACTTTACGTATTCGCAGTTTGTGCAGGTTCAATTTAACACCCAGAACTTTTAATTCACCATTAATTAAATTTTAAATTCAATTATTTAATAAATAAATAAATAAACTTAAAATAATTTTATTTGACCTCGAAACCAGGTTAATGTAGCGAAATAGCTGCACCACTATATGGGAAGGTCGAATGCTATACCTGGACATCCTATAAATATATCCATAGTATGTTTTTTGACACAATTTTTTTCACTTTAAGTTTTGGGCTATTGATACTGTTACGCGTTGGGGTTCGGGATAAATAAAAAAATGTACCGAAGTACAAGTTAATACTGTATTAGCACTTAGAACACTTAAAAAACTCAACAAACACTTTAAAATTTTCAATTCACTTCTTCCGATTCGCTTCAGGTGATCCGTTCGCTGTTTCGCTTCGAGTAGCTCCGATTACTAACTGATTGCGTGTGGTTGGGTCTTCGTGTCCCCTTGCGGAGGCACGGATCGGGCCTCGGGGCAATCCCCTCTACCCGGGCTTGGACTCCCTGCCTGACGAGGCAGGGGCGAGGATGCTGATTGTGTGCCATCTCTGCAACGCTTTTATAGCCGATACCACATCCCTAGAATTATCGAGAATATTCCACACATTTCGAGTATTGTGTTTCCGCTATCTGCTAATAGATGGCGTTGTACTTCTCGAGCGTTCCAGGTGCTACTAGATCCTTCGATATTCGTTCGACTATTCGGCGATAGATGGCGTTACTCTTACTGGCGTAACAATACTGATTATGCAATTATTTTTAAGTTAATAACTAAACATACTCTCGCGTTTTGGAAGCTTTGTCCCAAGAATGTGGGAACCAAGCGACCCTAGCTCTAGGAAATTAATGGTTTCCGCTCTCACGGAGACCGAGCCTCGTCGCGTCCGTATCCAGTGGCTAAAGCTTAGAACAACAGTATCGTTGACTCAACGCGCTTTCTCTGTCGACCTCGCCTCAGCGCAAACGCCCGAGGTCTCACGATCGTATGTGGGTTGCCGGTTCGTAACCACCGAATGTTTTGATCGCTTCGCTGTTGCAATTTGTTATATGAACGAGAACTTTATTGGTACTTTAGTGTGTATTTTTTTTGGGTTTTTGCAAATACTATACTGAGATCTTAGAACTTATATCTCAAGGTGGGTGGCGCATTTACGTTGTGGATGTCTATGGGCTCCAGTAACCACTTAACACCAGGTGGGCTGTGAGCTCGTCCACCCATCTAAGCAATAAAAAAAAAAAAATAGAAAACTTTTATGGCTTAATTGTGCCGTCATTTATTGTCATTAATCAGTTACGACGTTTCGGATACGTGACAGGTCACGAACGTATGACAGTAAAAAAATACGAGATTGAGCGCTTTGAGCGCGAACCGTCGATAGATCGACTGTCTATTGAATATAAAGTACGGAGCGTCGGAATACCGAATTTGCGCAGTTTCGTTATAGGTATTACGGTAGGCAGCGGCTGGGCTCTACCCCTGGCATTGCTGAAGTCCATGGGCGACGGTAGGCACTCACCACCAGGTGGGCCGTATGCTCGTCTGCCTACCAGGGTAATAAAAATAAATAAATTAGAATCGATTGATTTTTGTATTTTTTTTTAAGTTGTAGCTTTTTATAAGGTGCTTTTTATCAAAAATACTTAATTTCAACAAAATATATGAAAATGAACTGAGTTGTAAATGAGTTAAACTCTATAATATGTAGCTTTAATTATTTGTATGTATATAGTGCGCGCAGGGAGTTTGCTTTCGATATTTAGACGTATCGTGTCGTGGTGGAACTCATGAGCTCACGTGGAAACGATTCAGACAAGCCGTCTTGTCCACATCCAACCACACCTGTTCACGATTGACTTCCACGGTGAAGGAATAACATCCTGTTATAAAAGTCAAACCCGCAAAATTATGATTTGCGTAATTACTGGTGGTAGGACCTCTTGTGAGTCCGCGCGGGTAGGTACCATCGTCCTGCCTATTTCTGCCGTGAAGCAGTAATGCGTTTCGGTTTGAAAGGTGGGGCAGCCGTTGTAACTATACTGAGACCTTAGAACTTATATCTCAAGGTGGGTGGCGCATTTACGTTGTGGATGTCTATGGGCTCCAGTAACCACTTAACACCAGGTGGGCTGTGAGCTCGTCCACCCATCTAAGCAATAAAAAAAAAAACCTTCTGAATGTATATCGTGCGTGTTACTCAATCGAAACAAAGTATGTTGTAGTACAGAAAGATTTTATTGTATTTCAAGAAATCCGCATGCTTAATGCGTATTTCTTAACATTCTCGATATCGTAAAAGTTAACTCAAATTTGTATGGAGTTGTAACAGCGCCCCTAGCGGTAAACCTAGGCAAGCGTTCCAACTCCATACAAATTTGAGTAAACTTTTACGCAATCGTGAACGTTAAAAAACTCGCATTAAGTGTGCTTAGTATTACCCATAGGTACGTTTAATGTGTGATGTAAATATAAAGTTTCTTTATAAAACCGAATGATAACAATGCAACATCACTTTTCGATTAGGACGTGTTGCAAAATAGATAAGCTTCTACGGTGTGGCGCTTCATATAAATAGAATACAGAAATGCTTATCTGGTTGTTAAAAATTAATTTAATGTTTACATTTCATCCCTGTACGAATACGTGCTGCAAATGACAGTGACATTGACGTCACACACGAAACAAACGCGATCGCAGTCCGCAAATATTATATATAATTAAATTAGTAAACAACGGATATCTGGAGTGCTCTGAGGAATTGTTTGAGGTGATACCGTCATCTCGTTTTTACCATCAGACCGCCCGCCACCGAAGTAGGGTTCATCCATATTACCTGGAGTGCGTTCCCAGAGATCTTTTTTGCCACGTACCATCCGGCTTTGGACATAATAATATGTGTATTATCTATGGCTTTGGAATGAGCTCCTCTCCGCGTTGCTTCCCGAGCGCTATGTTATGCCCTTCTTTACACGAGGCTTGTAGAGAGTACTTAATGGTAGGCAGCGGCTTCATCCCTGGCATTGGTGAAGTCCATGGGCGACAAGAACAACTTACCATCGGGTAGGCCGTCTGCCTACATGCGCAATAAAAAAAACTGTATACATAAAGGGTTATATCGATGTTAAAGATAAACAATAA
The DNA here is from genome assembly GCF_003987935.1 of Bombyx mandarina. The sequence goes on along the minus strand of NW_021011560.1, from coordinate 202,218 downwards.
GGGAGCAAAGACCGGACGCGTATTAAACAATAACTAGAGGTCCCGCAGTAGTCGAGATTCGACTATAATTAATTGGAATTGTAAGTTTGTACACTATTATGATTGCATTTAATACTTCTATAATCACAAATTTCGCCAAGACTACACTATAAAAAATATTAACAAAGACAAACAATATTTAATTTATTCAAAATTTAACAACATACGTCAAGAACAAAAGTTTGACAATAAATAGTATGCATGCGTGTGTGCGTCAAATACATGGGATGTAGTGTGTGTAATGTTTTCTTTATTGATTTAATGTATCTTTTATGCATTATTTAAAAAAAATAGCATTGTGCACTTCTTCTCTATGTTCTCTATAAGTGTGGAAATTTTCATACTCCTTCGTCCGCGCAATTTTCGTAAAAAGGGATACAAAGTTTTTGCTTCACGTATTAATATATAGATATCTAAGGGTGAGAGGCTATTTGATTACATTTCGCTTAATACATGACATTAATCTTTGTATTTAAAGGCCCATTTTATTTATTAGTATCAACAGTACGATATTTAAAAATATCAAATTTAAAAATATATAAATGTTGATACCAATAAAAAATAACAATTAAAATTGAACTTCAATATTTTTTCCAAATTTTAAATTTTCAAGCGACTCCGGGCATGATAAAAGAAACAAAAAATATTTGATTTTAATAAATATATCAGCTGACGCGCTTAGAACATTGTCTGGATGTCACGTCCACTGGCTGTCTGTTCTTTGATATTTACAGGTCCAAGGATTTAGAATAAAGAAAAAAAAAAAAAAGTTAATGAGGCGTTCGTTCCCGCTTTTTTTTTATTTTTTTATTATTCTTACTTTTGTTTCTAATTATAAACGATTTCCTCCCGATTCACTAACGGTGCTTTTAAGTATCTCAAGCATCTCATAGTTCTCTTGCGAAGAGCTCGGCGAGTAAATTAACCCACAGACACAGCCCGCTGAGTTTCTCGCTGGATCTTCTCAGTGGGTCGCGTTTCCGATCCGATGGTAGATTCTGCGAAGCACTGCTCTTGCTAGGGCTAGTGCTAGCAACGTCGTCCGGGTAAAGCCCCGTGAGCTCACCAACTAGTTCGGCGAATCTAGAATAACCCCTCGAGGTATCTAGAATAGGTAGGAGAAAATAAATAAAAAATAAACGATTTTATTTTTACATTTAGACGGTGGTTAATTGAGCGATTTAAAAAATATATATATAAAAACAATCTGGAACCGATGGTAATGAATGAAAAACAATGTGTTTTAAACAACCTTTACAGATATAAGGCAAACTCGCATTTTTAGCACAAAAAAATCGCAGACACCTCTAGTTGATACTGAATCCGCTGACCCTACCAACAAATATTATAAGTAGCTGTATAATTTATACGGTAGCCATAAACAGTATTGAAATGAACTCCTCTGTTCGAATAATTCCACTACTTATGTTACCGATGACGCAAATACAAATACGCTCCGACCTTCTTTTGTTAATGTAATCGAACAATCATACTTTAAAATATAAAAAAATAATATACAATTCAAATTATTCGATTTTGTACGTTTTCGACGAAGACCTCAATGCATCAGCATAATCCGAGAGGCGAAAGGCTATCTTATAGCTTTAAACGAGCAGTTCTTGTATATATAATAATAATAAATATATATAATCTGAAAACCGGAAACGGCTCCAATGATTTTCATAAAATTTATTATACAGGGGATTTCGGGGACGATAAATCGATCTAGCTACGATTTATTTTCAGAAAATGTTGTTTTATTCGTGTTTTCAATAATCAACTCTTCCCGACATCTATTGGCGAATAATAATACTATTTTTCTTAATTGAGGGCAACTAACCGCTTTAAAGACACAACAAGATGGCGTTATCAAAAAAAAAAAGGCATCATCTAGTTTGCCTTAAGTGACATTTTTGCAACTTTACAGGAGAGCCATTTAAAGTTTGAAATTTGGTAAAAATATCATAACATAAAAACTTGTGCAGCTATTTGAATGGAGTAAACTTAATTGAATTTCAATTAAAAACATCGAATTGTTTAATTACAAAGATAAATGTCGCGTATAAAGCGAAATGTCTCTTAAACCAAACGGCCTTTCATCGCTCGATATTATTTCATGTTTTACGTAGAGCGTCTTATCACAGCCTCCGGTCACCGTCCTCGGCGAACCCGTCGCTTGCGACGAAAGGCTTGACGATTAAATTAACCCATAGACACGGCCCACTGATTTTCTCGCCGGATCTTCTCAGTGGGTCGCGTTTCCGATCTGGTGGTAGATTCTGCGAAGCACTGCTCTTGCTAGGGCCAGTATTAACACACTCTCGGTTTGAGCCCCGTGAGCTCACTTACACGTCAAGGCGAAGCTGAAATAGCCTCAATGCTATCAGCATAGGTTGGAAAAAAATCACAGCCCACTGAGTTTCTTGTCGAATCTTCTCGAGATCTTCTCAGTGAGTCGCTTTTCCGATCCGGTGGTAGATTCTGCGAAGCACTTCTCTTGCTAGGGCTACTGTTAGCGCCACTCCGGTTTGAGCCCCGTGAGCTCACTTACACGCTAGGGGCCGAAATAGCCTCTCAAGGCTATCGGCATAGGTACGAAAAAAAACGGAGTCGCATCGGACCTTATTACTCTGTTGTTAATTCGGATATATGGTGGACACCTAGTAATACCGGGCATTATTCCCGATGGACACTTACATTATGAAATATCGAATTGACAATAAATAATCGACGATAAACCGCATACGTTCATCTGGCTCTAAGCTAAGATATCCCTACAATGAAAACCAGAGATATGATATGCGTACACATAAATTTTAATCTACTATTGTTTATTATTATCGATAACCATAAAACATGTATGGTTATCGATAAAAGCATTACCATTGGTTAATGTTTGTACCTATTGTTTGTTATAAAGAATATTTTATAGATTTGACCTTTTATTAATCATCTACATCCTGTAGTTAAATTTTGTTCTATCGAGTGATAAGTGGTAGCGCGGGAGTTAGATCCGTCGGCTCAAGTGTTCATTGCGTGCCGTAAAATAAGTATTCGAAACGCCATTCTTTCGGAGATTTGTACCGTATATTCCGTGGGAGATTTCTTGAGATGATACCGTTTTATGTTCGCTGCGGCCTTTTTCACCTTCACCACCTTTACTGGTGGTAGGACCTCTTGTGTGTCCGCACGGGTAGGTACCATCGCCCTGCCTTTGTCTGCCGTGAAGCAGTAATACGTTTCGGTTTGAAGGGTGGGGCAGCCGTTGCAACTATACTGAGACCTTAGAACTTATATCTCAAGGTGGGTGGCGCATTTACGTCGTAGATGTCTATGGGCTCCAGTAACCACTTAACATCAGGTGGGCTGTGTGCTCGTCCACCCATCTAAGCAATAAAATAAAAAGCCAGAAATCGTTCTTGCCGCGTCCCGAATAAACGAAGGCTTGAAGAGCGTCTTTAGTCGCAGCGATTTGACTGTGCCCTTGGCATGATCGTAATTCCGATTGGGCCTCAGGTGGGACGATAGATTGGCTGCCTTTGTGGGCAACACAATAAATCGAATTCCGACGGCTACAGTGGTTCTGTTGTTCTAAAACAATTACTTTAGAATTGATAATGCTTCAATGAAAACATTGATAAATTTTACTCTTATTACTCTCATCCAGTGTTTCACTAAATATACTTTCTTACTATTTTCTATTTTTATACTATTGTATAAATTCTAACGAAAAAAAATTGTGATGACGTCATAGTTCTTAATTTATGTAATTAATGACATAATCTGTCAGTGTCAAATGTCAAAAAACTGTCGAATGACCCAATTGACACTTGGATTGTACCGTTGCTTAAAAGGTAACGAATAAAATGAAATAAAACATTTAATGTTGTCTATCGGCATCGCATTACAAAAACTTGGAATACACTGCTTGCTGCTTTATCATTGGGCCAAACCCCGCAGTAAATCTGCAGCAATGAAATCATCTGCTCTGAGGAAAATTACGTGTGCGCGAGTAGCATTAGTGGCTGTAATTAAGGGCTTCGTCTTTATCCTTGTGCCGCTTTCGAGCTTAAATCGAAAGCAACGCATGCCGTTACCCCGAACCCGCGCTTCCGCGAAGCCATGTCGCGCGTCAACAGAGTTCAATACGTAATGCGTTACGTGCAAAGTAAAAGAAATCTACATATTAATACGTGAAGCAAAAACTTTGTATCCCTTTTTACGAAAATTGCGCGGACGGAGGAGTATGAAATTTTCCATACTTATAGAGAATATAGAGAAGAAATGCACAATGATAATTTTTTTTAAAATAATGCATAAAGCAATAAATCAATAAAGAAAACATTGCACACACTACATACCATGTGTTTGACGCACACACGCATGCATACTATTTATTATCGAACTTTTGTTATTGACGTCTGCGGTCAAATTGAGAATAGATTAAATATTGTTTGTCTTTGTTAATTTTTTTTTATAGTCTAGTCTTGGCGAAATATGGTGTTAAGTGATTACGCAGCTACAACATAAATGCCGCTATCACCTACCTTGAGACAAGAGTTCTAAGCTTTCAGTTGTAGCAATACCCGCCATTCAAACCGAAACGCATTACCGCTTCACGGCAGAAATAGGCAGGGCGGTGGTACCTACCCGTGGGGACTCACAAGACGTCCTACCGTCATTTAGTACGCAAATTGTAATTTTGCGGGTTTGATTTTTATTACACGATGTTATTCCTTCACCGTGGAAGTCAATCGTGAACATTTGTTATGTACGTATTTCATTAGCAAAATTGGTACTAACCCACCTACCTACCTACCTGATTCAAACACCGATTAATACAAATGCACCAGGCGTCTTATCCTTTTAAATATTACTTTTAAACATAGAAATATAAAATAAGAAATAATTACTTTTAAACGTTAAGATATGGAATAGCATCGTAATGAACTAAAAATCCCTTTTAAGTGATTCTTTGAAAAAAAAAATATTAAAACACAAAAAGGCTTAATTAATATCTCAAAATAAGGTTTCCGTGTTCCGTTCGTTTGCTCATAATTCTAGTAGTTTCTAGAAAAATCGTTGCTCGTAAACAAAAAAATTATGAAACAATGATTTTATTTGAATATAAAAATATGATAAATAAAATAAATTACCATTGTTATTATACTTAAATTTCAAAATTATATTTAAATTTTGCTTCGTCAATTACATCCGTATCTAACGTATTGTTTAACGAAGCTTGAACACCTGTGTATAGCCAAATGAGATAAAACATATATATTTTTTGTATTGCCACATTTAACCGAGGTTTTGTGTTCCGAAGTTTTGAAAAATCATTTATATACACAATATTAATATGCTTTAATGTTTTAGCATTCTGAAATACCGATAGGCGATAAGCGAGCTTTATGTACCAATAAAGCGAGTCATGAACTTTGCTATTTTGAGTGAGCAAAAGTAATGTACTGTTAGAAGAAAAGACAAAAGTTGGATCACAAATTTGAAGTCCTTTTTTTATTTTTTTCATTTTTTTCCACCTATGCAGCCTGAGAGCTATTTCAGCTTCGACCATCGCCATATCCATATTAAAATACGGGTCGAATGTTTTCGTATGAAGTTTTCATGGGTCAAAATTGTTTTGCAATTATAATATGGCGATGTCGTTCGACTCATTGTGACGTGTGGTTTATCAAAATGTACCAGTCAAAACATATCATAGCTTAAGTCGCGTCCATAACTATAGATCACAATAGTATTGTTTCGAGCAATGATTAGCCCTCCTTGGAAACTCTTACGCATTGACAGGCAAGTTTAATGGCAAAGGTAATTAGGTTAGTACTTTTGGTCGCGCCCGGAGTTTGTCACCGGTCACCGTCCTCGTCGAACCCGTCGCTTGCGACCAAGGGCTCGGCGAGCGAATTAACCCATAGACACAGCCCACTGAGTTGAGGATCTTCTCAGTGGGTCGCGTTTCCGATCCGGTGGTAAATTTTGCGAAGCACTGCTCTTGCTAGGGCCAGTGTTAGCAATACTCCGGTTTGAGCCCCGTGAGCTCACCTACATGTTAGGGCGAAGCTGAAATAGCCTCTCAAGGGTATCAGCATAGGTAGGAAAAAAAACCGTGTGTTGATAAAAATTAGGTTACATGGTAAAAAGATAAATTTCGTTCGAAATAATGAAAAAAAAGAGACGATTTTAATTATTTATTTAATTTTGTGCTCAAGATTACTGTGGCGAACATAATTCCTAAGGCACTACTTATCAGTCAAGCAAGGGTAGTGTAGAGACCGCTATGGAAGGTGCATTTCTTTTTGAGAAAAAGAAGGTACATAAAATATATTCCGTGTGCATTTTGTATATGATTTTTTTTTGTTTTAAATAAAACAAAGCACCTATCACTGCGTCTCTATACAACCTTTGGTTGACTGGTAGAGAATGCCTTAGGCATTATGTCCGCCACAGTACTCATGTGAATAAAGTCTTCTTCTTCTTTTTCTCCACTTTATCCCACTCACTCCTCTCTCTCTCATATCGTCATTTACACACTCCATCCATATCTTCTTCGGTCGGCCTCTTCCCCCTCTACCATTTCCATACATCTCCTAGTCACATGCATCTTCTCTCATGTGAATAAAGTATAAGAAATCAATAATAATACACTGCGTGGTTTAGCTCATTAAAAAAAAATCTATCTGTATGATTAATGCGAGTTATTTACTGTTTGTATTTGTTTAATAATGTAATTAGTGCCAACCTATTCGCGCTTGAATCTGGCCTTGTGCACCGCGCTGTGTCTTTAGTTCAGCTATTTACAATTTGACGTTGAATTTGACCTTTTGGCCAGATATTATAATGAGCGGTCCGCCTATAAAGTAGTTTATTTCTGACGGTCAAAGACAAATTTTGTTGAATTAATTTAATAGAATAGAACATGCTTTATTGGATATCGAAGTTAGTGAGGTTTTGTGAGAGAAACTGATACCTCAACTGTTACTGGAGCACATAGACATCTACAACGTAAATGCGCCACCCACCTTGACATATAAATTCTAAGGCTCAAGTATAGTTACAACGTTTGCCCCACCCTTAAAACCGAAACGCATTACTGCTTCACGGCATACATAGGCAGGGTGGTGGTACCTACCCGCGCGGACTCACAAGAGGTCCTACCACCAGTAAAAAACTTCACTTCGCTTAAGACTTATCTACGCCAAAAAATCTGATACATTTTTTACTACGTGTTATCAATACGTAACGCGTAAAGAATGCCAATAATCCATTAAACGAATCGATTTTAGAAGATACCGTACAAGCGTCCAGAATTTGGAATTCAAATCTTATACCACACTATTTTAAGGTTGAATTGAGAATGGGTAAGTCGCACTATGGGGAACAAGTTTGGTAGAATATCCGTTTTAATTCACGTTGAATATGTTTTGTTTCAATATTACTACTACAATCTATATCTATACTAATATTATAAAGAGGAAAGATTTGTTTGTTTGTTTGTTTCGAATAGGCTCCGAAACTACTGGACCGATTTGAAAAATTCTTTTTCCATTAGAAGCCGACATTGTCCCTGATGAACATAGGATACCTTTTTTAATTTTTTTTTAATTTTTTTTTTTTTGGTTTCATGTTTGTTTTAATGTTTCCGAAGCGAAGCGAGGGCGGGTCGCTAGTAACTTAATAAACTGAAAATGAGGCCGACAGCGCAAAAGAAGCCTAATCCACAATTTTTCATATTCTTGCTTAAATGTGTTTTGCAATTTATTTAAAAGATAATAAATATATTTTGGTGCAAAGCCGGCTTATCCCTAGTTTCGCCCTTAGATAACAAGATGACTTCGTAAACATTACTTTTGCGCGCATTGTTTTTTCCTACGAAGCAGTTTAAAAGTATATTCTAACCTCATTATCTCCAGACGGTAAGCTATGGAAACAAACAAAATCTTTCAAATAGATATTATTAACAACGCTATCGTTAAAGATTATTTAAGTCGTCGTGGCCTAAAAGATAAGACGTCCGGTGCAATAGTGTTGAAGCGATGCACCGGTGTTCGAATCCCGCAGGCGGGTACCAATTTTTCTAATGAAATACGTACTCAACAAATGTTCACGATTGACTTCCACGGTGAAGGAATAACATCGTGTAATAAAAGTGAAACCCGCAAAATTATAATTTGCGTAATTACTGGTGGTAGGACCTGTTGTGAGTCCGCGCGGGTAGGTACCACCGCCCTGCCTATTTCTGCCGTGAAGCAGTAATGCGTTTCGGTTTGAAGGGTGGGGCAGCCGTTGTAACTATACTGAGACCTTACAACTTATATCTCAAGGTGGGTGGCGCATTTACGTTGTAGATGTCTATGGGCTCCAGTAACCACTTAACATCAGGTGGGCTGTGAGCTCGTCCACCCATCTAAGCAATAAAAAAAAAAAAAAAAATAATAATACATAATTATTCTACATATTATTATATTACGTAACATCAGTGTGTTAAGGGAATTATTGGAAGTAAACTAATTTAAAGAGAAGCTGATATGAAAGTTGCTGTTAACAAAAATAGTGGTCAATAATAAGTATGTGACTAGGTCGCCCGGGTGAAGTTCGCACCAATCTAGTTTTTCGTATGCAAGTTTGTTCATAGGACCTGAGAAATAGTTTCGACTGTAATGTTTTGTTATGTTAACGAAGTACAATTCGCCACTAAAACATATTCTATCTATATATAGCGTGAGAAGAATATTTATCCTTAGGGCAGCCCTTCATTACCACAGAGAAGTTCCTAAAATTACCAACATCAAAGTTCTTGCTACAAAACGCACTCCTATAATCCCGACGCCCTCAGTTAGGACGGCTTTTGCTCGTCGTTTTAGCTCCTACATGAAACCTTACTTATATAACAGACTCAATAAACAATACAAAATTCTTAACCTAAATTACGAAGAAGTTAAAAGAAAGTTAATAAAAGAACTGCTTAATTGGTCCTACTCTTTTTCGGAGGACTTTCTGAAATGCATTAAGTAACCCTAAACACGTACTTATGGTAAAAATCATTACACCTGTTCCTTTTCTTTTTATATACAGTCAAACCTGGATAAGCGAGAGTTCAAGGGAGCACTATCTCATTCTCGCTTAAAGAGGTTTCTCACTAACCCGAGTTTCTCACTAATACACCCTCTGAATTTCATTTCGCGATTTTCCGGATTCAAACGCATTCACTATTTTAAGTTTATCACTTAATGACAGTACTTTAATTTTCCGTTTTGACATGATACAGAACAGAACTTTCCTTCGCAAATAATTAACGATAAACTGAGTAAGTCCGACAAACAGGACGGTACACAGGCACACGTGTCCATTCGAAAAGAATGCGATAAAGTAACAACGTTATGTAGTTCGATTAAATAGAATAATTTCAATATTGACGAGAAAACAATACAAAAACAATGGTAGGAAGTTCCACGAAAGTTAAGAATGAGTCATAAAATAACAGATGTTAAATTTGTAATTTGTTTTGTCATTTGTTCCTCCTAAATAATATAAATAAATAAAGTTCGACTCTCGCTTATAGAGGTTTCTGTTTCTCGCTAATAGAGGTTTTGGGAGCTTAAAATGACGGGTCCTGGCTATTACTCTCACTAGAGTTTTCTCACTTATCCAGTTCTCACTTACCCAGGTTTGACTGTATATGTGTATGTGTATGTATATATATGTATATGTGTGTGTGTATATATATATGTATAATATTTCCCTTAACTATTTTGATTTACTTGTATATTCAGCACCGTTATTACTAGTTTTAAGATACTCCTGTAAAAAAACTCTCCACGAGACAGGCAGTGCCTAGTGTGGAGAGTTTTTAGCAAACTATTATGTGTAAATGTATCAAGGTTAATAAATAAATTATAAATTATTATTATTATTATTATCTACTATATCAAGCTACATCAAAGACTTGTATTCAAGAGTTGTATCTCAAGGAAATAGGCAAGGTGGTGATACTTACTCGCGCGGACCAGTAATAACGCAAATTATAATTTTGCGGGTTTGATTTTTATTAGACGCTGTTATTCCTTTACCGTGGAAGTCATTCGTAGACATTTGTTAAGTACTTTTGCATCTTTAAAATAATGTTCGTTTGTAATTAGCATTAGCAATTATTTAGCATTTACTATTAATATTTCAACAAAACAGTAATCTAATGTACATTTTAATTCAATTAGTATATATTATATTAGGACAACTTTTTTAATTGTTCTGTTGTTTGGATCCGGTTTTGTCTGGACACTGCAAACTGTTTACAGTATCGTTTGTTTTATAAAATCAATTTATGGATCGATTGATTGATACGCGTACTGTATTTAAACTATAGTTTCCTTCACGAAGACAAACTTAAGCATTATAAAATTCTATGTTTCTCGTCCAAACGATTTTCCTGTTCGAATTCGCTTTGGTGTAACGCCCATGTATTTCTTGTGCAGAATGCTAAAGTGCGTCATTAGTAAACACGAAACATTGCACAAATAGATTACGTGGTTATTCAATCAAAATCCAATTAATGTTGTAATGATGGTCATTATATTAGTTCAGTCATTATGTATTCCGTTCTGGGTTCTTAAGTTTGGTACGGTTCGATGTATTTTTATATATTTATTGTTCTGCTCCTTAGACTCCCGTATAGCTTCTTCAAACGAGGCTTGTAGGGAGTATTAAGCGGTAGACAGCGGCTTGGCTCTGCCCTGGCATTTGAAGTCCATGGGCGACGGTATCCACTCACCATAACATGGGCCATGTACTCGTCTGCCTACAAGGGCAATAAAAAAAAAATACCTCATACCTCCAACACGTCTAAAAGAGTCGCGTTGATAAGTTTGCGCCGTGCTCTGACCAAAGACACGAACGAATCAGCCCGCTGAATTTCTCGCCCAGATCATCCATCCGCCAAAATCAATAGTTACATCCCCAAAAAAAAAAAACCAAGACCAAAGATAAGGTCACCACCAAAGATAAGGTCAGGACCAAAGATAAGACTCACTGTCTGTGAGTTCCTGTAATTATTTAATCTAGAAAATGGATCGCTGACCCTGCTAAAGGAATTACAAGGAAAATTACATTTTATATTGTATCACTCGCCGACTGCACCATTTCGATCTCCCATAGATTTTTTATTGGATGTTTAGTGGATTTTGTGCATCAACAAAACCCAGCCCACTGAGTTTCTCGCCGGATCTTCTCAGTGGGTCGAGTTTCCGATCCGGTAGTAGATTCTGCGACGCATTGCTCTTGCTAGGGTCAGTGTTAGCATCACTCCGGTTTGAGCCCCGTGAGCTCACCTACTAGTTAAGGTTACGCTGAAATAGCCTCTCAAGGCTATCAGCTTAGGTAGGAAAAAAAAACAAAACATAATTTTTAAAATGTTTTTGAAACGTGTCTTTCAATGCACAAGGATGGTCGCTGTTCTACTGCAAGGTTTTGCAAATGCCCGAACGGCAATAATATAGGTTGGAGTTAGTTAAATTATCGCTCAATCATGAAAATATTTCTTTAGGTCCATCAACTTTCTTAGAAGAAAAGTTTTATTTACTTTTTACCGTTAAAGCTATTTACAGAGTTGCGGGGTGCACGTCCGATAATATGTGCTACAAAATACTACGTTAATAGAATGTTGGACTATTTTAGATGCGACAATCACGTTTTTACCCCGTGACTATTATGTAAAGGTGCGTATTGCTATACGGCTCACGGTTTTGGCAGCAGCTACTATAAATTTTTGGCTTGATGCCTCGATAAGATACATTGATAGGGGTTATCATATGATAAACAAAGGTTTGGATGCGTTTCACCAGTACAATGGTTATAGTTTTTCTAATCTTAGATTAGTAAAATCGTAGGACTGTTTTAGCTCATCGTTATTAATGCCACAATTGCCGTTAACTTTTAGTATGCCAAACTAATTTTGATTACGTATAGATCAACAAGAGAAAGTGTCGAAATAGCGACCTCCCGATACTTGCGTTCAATTGCTGGACTATTATCGGGTTTTATTATACCAATCGGTTTTATCGAAAGAAAAGGAAAAAAAAACAGTAGGTAGGTATGCAATTATTCGGAGTTCAATAACCCATTCACAGTTTGATAAACAGTTAGGTAACTATGTATCTTTTGTAGTCTTTATTGACTTTTAAACTAGGTATATTTCGTGGTATCGAATTGTGTCAGCATTTATTACTTCGGTGATACTAAACATGACAATGTATATTCATTCCTTTTTTTATTACCAAACGTTACCTCGTTTGCCTTCATAAAGTTAATGACTTAGTTAATTATCGTGAAATGAGAAATGCTTGTTTAACTTGTTCAAATGTTTCTATGTAGTTTATTATTAGTTTATACTTGTTTTGGCTGACGTAATTTTAGGATCATACCAATGCCATATATTTTTCAATACAGTAACATCCGTTCATAACCGATCAATGAACAATTATAAATGACGTATCTCTTTATCCACTCGACATTGGGGGAATAAATGTCCGTGGTTATTTCCATAATAATGGAAACACTTGAATAATAAAAAATAATATGGTCAAATGTATACATCAATTATCATAAACCGATATTTTTGTACGTTCTGTGTAGTCAAAGTTGATTAGGCATACAACAGTGATGTGTTGTTGATAAAAAAAACAGTGACCTCTTTATCGTTATGACGAAAGGGGCCATAACTAACGAAGGCATTTTTCATGCCATGGTTATTTTAACACAAGTGGCTAAAATGCAACTGGGCCTTTTTAATTGTCTCTGTAGACAGAGGGACATGTTTGTGAGTGTTGGTTCACGGACGTCAGCAGTTCTCGAGGCACAGACAAGCCGCTAACAGCTAAAAACTCTTCCAATTAAATATGAAGAACATGCGCGCAGAATCACCATAAACGTCTAAGTTTTTTGTTTTTGGAAATTACCTGATTTCCGCCAGCAGTTTATGAGCGATAGACTGGGCATGTCGTAATTAAACCGATTAAAATCTCCTATCTCTCAATAACCCGAGGCTCAGACCAGACAAATTCACCCGAGACGGGCTGTTGGCACGGTTACCGACGCATGTCTCCCCACCATCAGTATAATTCTATTCACATTTACTCAGCACAAAAGTTACTTTATAATGGCCTTATTTAGACGTACCCAGTTCCTAAGCCGCTTTTTTTGATCGTATGAAATCTGTTCATTAATATCCATGTATTAACATAAAATATAATTAATAAGTTTGGAATTTTTTTAATATTAATATTAAAAAAAAAACCTTAAGTTATTAGTTACCGGTGTATTAACTTGAAATATAAGAAATAAGTTCAGAATTTTTTGAATAGTAATATAAAAAAAAAAACCTTAAGTTATTAGTTACCGGTATGTGAAATAGTGAACTTATTGTTAATTCTCTTGCTAGGGCAGATGTTAGCAAAGTCGCCAGGTTAATTCCCGTGAGCCATACTAGCATAACCCTTCGAGATTACTAGCATTAGATGGGCAAAAAATAATAATGTTGATTCATATTGTCATCAAAGAACTAGATCGTAGAACAATATTTTTGTAATACTTGGTGCGAATACGTGGTTTATTCTACCGAATTAATTCTACAGACAACCTTATTTATTGAGGTCATTCTCGTTTTCTCCCCTTTGTTTTAAATTGAAGGTTTTTGTAGTTAATTTCGTTATTACGTGCGTATAAGTGCTGATTCAATAATTGTTATTTAAGTTTCTTTAGGTCAAATGCTGTGTGCTGGAATACTTTCCTTATTATGGCAGCTACTTTTGAGAGATATTATATAATGATTTTAACGAACAAATGATTTTATAATCATTATGCTCTTAAAAACCATCAACGTAAAGGATATATTTTACTATTTTTTTCTTCTGTCCAGTCGACATGAGGTTTTACTGGTGGTAGGACCTCTTGTGAGTCCGCGCGGGTAGGTACCACCACCCTGCCTATTTCTGCAATGAAGCAGTAATGCGTTTCGGTTTGAAGGGTGGGGCAGCCGTTGTAACTATACTGAGATCTTAGAACTTATATCTCAAGGTGGGTGGCGCATTTACGTCGTAGATGTCTATGGGCTCCGGTAACCACTTAACACCAGGTGGGCTGTGAGCTTGTCCAACCATCTAAGCAATAACAAAAAAAAGGGTGAATGTCTCAATTGTAGCCTATAGTTGTTTTATTAGTTGAGTGTATAGCACTCCTAAATAGTTTATCAGCATAAAGTTTAATAAGAGGCAGTTGTATGTGAAATGCAATAATGAAATTGTTAATTGTGTAGTTAATAATTAATCTTTTCTAATTGTTTACAGTTATTTGGTGTCGGGTGACGCGGACGGGAAATGCTACATTTGGGATTGGAAGACTACGAAACTTTATAAGAAGTGGAAAGCTCACGACGGAGTTTGCATAACCTCGCTGTGGCACCCACACGAGCCCAGCAAGCTGCTTACCGCGGGCTGGGACGGGGCCATCAAATACTGGGACTGAATAAAACAATCAAAACCATTGCCATGCATTTAATTTTTTTTTCCCTAACCATCAACCATAATTCAAATAAATAAAAATTTCGCTAGTTCAAGGTCAAGGTCAAGGTCTAGGCGACTTGCATCGGGTATTTGAGGGGCTCCTCATAGCCGATGTCCACCTTGTACTCCATGCTGCATTCGCGGCAAGTGCCGTTTATCATAAACTCACTGAAGCGTATGTTATTCTCATGGAATGATTCAATGAGTGCCGTGATCAGGTTGTCTATCATTTCGGGCGTGTGGTAGGGGCCCGGCGCGAACCGCAGCCGCTCATCGCCGCGCGCCACCGTGGGATAGTTGATAGCCTGCACGTAGTGGCCCCTCTTCATTAGAGATTCAGCAACGAGGGCCACTTTATCGGCCCCTTTGATAGGAACGGGCACTATGTGACTCACGGATGGTAACTGTGGCAAACCGGCCACGAGCAATGACAGTTTCAAATAGCGCACTATGGCCTGGTGCTTAGCTCGTAGATTCCGTCCTTCTTCACTAGCTAAAAGCCTTATAGCTGCCAGGGAGCCAGCCAGAACTGGTGGCGGTAATGCTGTAGTAAAAATGAAACCCGGTGCTAGAGACCTTATAGTGTCCACGAGGAGGGAGGAACCTGCGATATATCCTCCGACATTACCATAAGCCTTTCCCAGTGTCCCCGATACAATGTCTAGTTTGTCTTGCAAACCTCTCTCTTCTCCTATGCCCGCACCATGTTTTCCATACAAGCCAACAGCATGCACTTCATCAACAAAAGTTAAAGCTCCATAATCATGTGCTATATTGCACATTTCTTCTAAAGGACATATAGCACCACTCATGGAATGAACAGTTTCAAATACAACTAGCTTTGGTACACCTTTGGGAGAGTCGGCCAATAACTTCCGTAGGTGGTTTGGATCGTTGTGCCTGAAGATATGCTTAGGGGCTCGGCTGTTCCGGATTCCTTGTATCATAGAAGCGTGGTTTCCTGCATCCGAGTAAACTATGCAATCAGGCAGTATTTTTGCTAATGTAGATAAAGTAGCGTCGTTAGCTACAAAGCAAGAACTAAATATTAATGCTGCAGGCTTCTTATGCAGTTTTGCAATTTCTCCTTCAAGCTTCTCAGTCATCTGGGAGTTTCCAGCAATATTCCTTGTACCACCTGCTCCTGTTCCATAGGATTTGATAGCGTTGACAGCAGCATCCTGCACAGTTGGGTGACGGGACGTCCCTAAGTAGTCGTTGGCACACCAGACAGTTACTCTACGATTTTCAGGCCCCTCCAGGGCTTTCGGATATACTCCATCAGCAGCCAGACGAGACACCTTTCTAAAAACGCGATAGGAGTAGTCCCTTTTTTTAGCGTTGATCTGGTCGTGGAAAAAGTTCTCGTAGTGGTACGGAGTCGCAGGTTCGGCGATGTCCTCGGTCATTTCCTTAGGAGCTTCCGAAATGATAGAGTTTTGCTGAATGAAGGGGCATTTGGTTTCGTCATTTCCCAAAGAACGAAATCCACGAGATATAATCGGGCAATAATTTCCGTACTGCTTCATCAGGGTCGCACCATAATTTTTCACGAACGCTTGGTTCAACGATCCCAAAAACGGACAAGGCATTTTACGATTTTTATGTAATCGATGACACAAAACACTTATGAAACTTGTTGAAGTTGGAGATAATTTATTTAAGAATAACTAAACGTTGGCTCTCACTGTAGCCGAACGTTCCACTGTGGTCTGTGACCGATCAACTGGGAGCTCAGCTGACAGCGACTTTCATTTATAAAGTTTGTGTCGTCATATCGATTTGAACGTACTTTTGCTGAGCTCCCGCAGTCATACACACTACAAAATTTATTTTGATTTGATTTCGTAAGCTTAGTGTTGCCAAATAGCTAATGTCATTTGGAATTAAATATCAACAATATTGAACGATTTAATTGTATTAAAAGTATATTAAGAAGAAATTTATTTAATAATTGCATTACTTTTATCCATGATAATTCTTAACTTGTTTTGTAATTCAGTAAAATTTAGTTTTAGTTGTAATTTATGAAACTTAAATTCACAATCGACTAAATAGATTGTGATGCTGAATGAAGTTTTGACAGTATAGTTTTATTTTTCCAACTGGAAAAGCAAAGGTGTAATACCATACAGTCTAATTTCATATATATATTTATGCATTTTCACAAATACTAAACAGTTAATAAATCATCGTTACACATTTAAACCTGAATAAATATTAAATAGACAAAAAAAAACAAATCATACAAGTTCACTCTTCGTGTTCTCGCCAAAAAGTCCTGTCAATTCAGTCTTAATGCATAGATAATACACAATATTTCTAATGCCGACCACTCACATGCGGGCAAATATTCGTACATTGTACGAATGTTTGCGCGCATGTGAAGGGCCGTCAAACATTCATTCGCAAACTTAGCAGCTGTGCAAATGGGTTCGCATACTCAATTTGCGAACCCGTTTGCGCTTCCTCCTACACTTGTTTACGAATGTCTCACGAATTTCTCCTCCTTTTTAATTCGTCAATAGAACATTGAAAAGAAAAAGATTTTTGAATTCTTTACCAGACATCATTAACAGCCATGCTGTTTTTATGGGATTTCTTTTGATGAAGATACGCTACACAGTAGACGTCACGAACTATGAAAATGGCGATACGTCTGTTACCTTCGCAATCGTCGGCGCAACTGGGCAAGCGAATGTGTGGGAGACTACGCGAAGGTTCGAGGTTCGCGCGCTTTGATGTCTGTTAAAAAACCGACACAGCTTGGAAAACCACGAATGCAGCGAAAACTTTGCATAATCATTTGCAAATGTCGTCCTACACTTGCGGGTTTGCGTATTCGTGCACATGTGAGTGACCGGTGTAATGCCAATGTGAAAATCTGGGACTTTTTGGCGGTGGTTTATCAACTGTTTAGTATCTGTGAAATTGCACAAATGTGGGAAAATAAAATAAAGCTGCTGGACGTAACTTCTCGGGATCCTCCAAAAAGTCCACTGAAAGAGTCTCAGTAAATGACCACCATTTTACCGAGATTATATTTCATCCCGTATCTTCGCATCACAATTCATTTCATATTATCGTGTTTCATATTAAATAAAATAAATGAATATATATAATAGATTGAGCTGTATGTTATGACATCCTTACCTTTCCAGTTGGAAAAATAAAACTCCTACTACTACTGAATTGACAGACCAAGATAAATTGAAATGAAGTCACACATGTGACAAATGGAAACAAACTGACAACTTAAAAGTTAAACAATAAATAGTGTTAGTAATAAATAGTATTATAGATAAACTAAAATGTTTGCGTTTAATACTCAATTAGAATTACGTCGAATAACAATATCAAGCCTTATTACATGTATTTACTTGCCTAGTATTGTGACTGTCATATCGTATAGAGGGTCGCTCTACTATGTGGGCAAAGGATCTTCTTTTTATATTTTGGTACTAATATTCATTGCCGAATTACTGAAGTCGTTTTATCTTAGCGCCCCGAATGATATACAAGGAAAGAAAGGCAAGACCAGTAAAACGAAAGCAAGCGACGTCCTCAAATCGTTTGTGTTTCTCCTTGGTGTTAACTTTTGTTTCTTTATTGGAATAATACTTTTTGGCGCGCCTGTATTAGACTTACATGAAGAAACATTGATGTTATCCACGCTCTTAACCATACTCACAATATTTCCCCTCATACTTCATTCTGGTGTGGAATGTTCTATGCAACTATTGTTTGGCGTGAAGAGCTTTGCCAGGGACACAGTGGTCGAGATGCTAGTGAATAACGCCATGCTTACCGTATGCGGCGCATGGCTGGGGGCTGTAGTGATACCCCTGGACTGGAATACTCCATGGCAGCAGTGGCCGATACCTTGCTACCTTGGAGCTATAGGTGGTTACTTGCTGGCTAATGTATTGACAGTATTCAAAGCAACCTTAATGACAGCGGCCTACAAATATCCAGCAGTCAATTTCCTAGTTATGATATTGAATAAACTAAGAGTTTCGAAGTAACTAATTGGGCTTTAATTATGTTTAAAATTATAATTTTTAATTTATATGGTAAACATGTATCATGTTTGAAATTACTATCGTTTTTTTACAAGTTTATTTTGTTCATATCATTGTTTAAAATAAATGTTTTAATCTAACTTTGTAGTTTTAAATTATTTCAATTGTGATCCATAAATTGACCATATAGTTGAAATACCCTTTTTTTACAAAACTCAATATCACTAATGAGGTAACTTATTTGTATTACTTGTTCTTAATGTTTAAAAAATTGACCCGATAACAAGTACTACTACTAGCTAAGAGTCTTTTTTAAATTAGGATTTGATAATAAAAACATTTTATCAGCTGAATTGTTTTATATTTTCAAGTAAGTGCCATGTTAATCTAGATAATTAGATATAAAAAAAAGATTATAACAATGAAATGGAAGGTTTTACTGTCTTGGCAGGGGATTGAGGCCACGGCTCACCAAGTTCATTTACTATGGTATATGGCCCATAGACATTGTGAATTATTTTTCAAGTAGACATGAGTTCTAAGTCTCAACTGTATAGTAATAAGTGTTATGGTGTACCAGTTCAAACCGGAACGCATAGTTTCTACATGGCAGAAATAGGCAGGATTGTGGTAATTGCCGAAGCCAGGTAGAAATCAGTAATTTGGCAAATATTTTTTGAGGAGGAAACTTTCCTAAACATTTGTTACGTACGTATTTCATTAGAAAATTATCTACCTGCTGGTTTTGAGCACCAACATGGTATAATCGATTGATACTAGTACAACGGGCGTTTTATGCGTCGGTCGCGTCTTTAATTTAGGTGTTTCATTTTAAAAGCCAGAAACGTTACCCAAAAATCAATTTAAAATTGATTAAAAAAACATATACAATCTCCCGTCTAGGTCTGTTTAGGTTATATGTTTAGTGTCTAAAAAACATCATCCCAACTCTTTCCTTGGTGGTATTCAAAGGTCTTAGCCGTCTTTTGAATGGGCAGTAGCGCTCTCTAAGTATTATACCAGCGCGCTGCGATCGCTAAGTGGCACTGCTCGTACCAGTAAGTCCACCATCCTCCCTATTTTTGCTACCCAGCAGTAATGCGATCCAGTTTGAAAAATAGGGGGCGCCTTAATGCAATAAAATTGGAAGTTCGACCTCGGTTCTTAAAGTTTATGGGCTTCGGTAACCACTAAACTCCAGGCGGACAGTGAGATCGATCAACGCAATAAAAATTAAATTTAAATCTATCCATGCGCTGTGGTGACCTGTTCTAATAGGGGGATATAAATATCTGAATATACCAATAAAATCATATAAGTATCGATGAATATACTGCATGAACTTCATTGGACACCGTGTAAGCGGCAAATGAACTCAACAATGATTAAAGGTACGTAGAAGGAAGGAAATTAATAAAATACTTTTATACAAAAAAGAAAAAAAATAGTTCGCGTGCAATTTGGTGCACGTGAAAGAAGTAAAACTTCTTTTGCGGGGTGTGCTATTGTGTGTGTTTTTTTCATTTTTCATCCTTAAATCAAATTTCTCTTGTAATAGGGATTGCTGTCTATAAAAGACACGATCTAGTTCGCTTTGTCAGGGGGAGGGTGAAGAGAGATGTGCTCCGCATTAGACAATTCACTTTCCCCACTTTGCCTTTTCATGAGTTCTGTCTCATGCGAGGTTCGGACGTGGGTTTTTGAGCGACAGGAGGTTTTAGTCAGTTCGACTACGATATGCACCGCCCTCCATCCGGCCCTGCGGCGGAAGTCCGGCGATTTCCTCCTGACCAAAAAAAAAAGGTAGTTTTGTCACTATCGCTCTCCTAAATTGTATCTTTTCTCTCTAGACGTAACGAATCTGTCGCGAGTTAAATTTAACTCAATGCGCCTAAAGAAGTTTCACTCTAATTAATCGTACTGCAAAACCGCTACGATCAGTCATTGCTTGCGAAATGTAAAAAAAATTTTTGTTTCCCACCACCTCGGGTTTTTTTTTTTATTGCTTAGATGGGTGGACGAGCTCAAACGAGCTGGTCTATATAATTTAATATTTAAGAACACTAGTATAACGGCACTAAAAATTACTGTAGACTTCGTCTCACGAAAGAAGTCGCGCAGACGCGGCGCTGCGAGCATGCGATGAAATGTTACCAGCGTTTGCTATTGAATTCCGAAAAATCCCCTAGTTAGAGGACGGAGTGCTAGTGGCAGGTAGTAAATAAAATTGAACAATTCGCTATTTTATGTATACATAACAGAAAGAAAACACTGTAAATAAAATATAATTTTAATTATATTTTAACAACATAATTATGTTCACCGATCGGGTTTATTCCAGACATACAACAGTCACTACCTGAATCATAGTCCATATTACTTTCGTCATCCGACTCTGTTTCATTATCACTTGCTGTTGATATAATAATCCGGTCCATTTCTTCATCCATCAGTCCATCATTCCTAAAATATTCATCCTCTAAATGCTCCAGATGTTTGCACTGAACAAACCAATCTTCTGGAGTCACGCTAGTAAACGCTTCTTCCGTCAATTTTAAGATTTTTTCGGATCCTGATCAACATTTTTCTCAGCCACGCGTCTTTTTACAAGACTCCATATTTTTTCAATTGGATTAAGATCGCAGTGATATGGTGGTAGTCTCAGAATTTCGTGGTTGTAGCTTTTTAAAAGTTCATCTACGGCATAAGTTGGTTGTCCTTTATTTTGTTTAATTAAATCAAATAATACGGCTTTCGTCCAGGTCAGTTCAAAATTAATATTTTTTTCACACAACCACTGTTGCATTTCACTTTTTAAATTTGCCATTTTTGGCGCTTTGTTTAGCTGTGTGCAGTGGTATGGTGCATTGTCCATAACCACAAGTGACTTTTCAGGCAAATTTGGGATTACCTTTTCAGTTATCCACTTTAGAAAATTACCGGAGTTCATAATAATATCGTCATGATAATCTAACGACTTTGACTGGGATTTAAAAATTAATAGAGCATTCTCAACAAAACCATTTTCAGATCCAGCATGAGCAATTATCCACCTACTCCCAACGGACTCGGTAGTGAATAGCCCTGGCACTTCTGCACTTTGCCAACAATTTTTGGCATGATATGTATTATGGATATAGGTTTCATCCAAGAGCACCACGGGTCTTTTCTCTACGGTTCGATTTTTTCTCATCTTTTCTATGTATCTAACGCGCCAAGCAGTTATATCGTACCGTTCCATTAATAACTTCCTTTTTGACTGGCATCGTTTGTATTTAAAACCAATACTTTGCAGTATTCTATGTAGCGTGGCGCGGCTTCCTTCAAACCCAATGTCTTCTTTTAACACTGCGAGTAATTTATTTAAAGTAGGAATTTCTTTTTTTACCGTATAAAACTGGTGTATTTTATGGCGCATAGCACATGGATCGAATCCATCCAAATCAATTTTTTTTGCACGTAGGCGACTCTTCCCTGCTGTGACAATCCTTTTCGAAGTACTAGCCGCTACTTTTCCTTGTGTTATCCTCGAAACTGTTTCTCAGACACACCTGGAATTTTTTTAATAGATATAAAACAAAATAGGCACTTCAGAACTTCCAATAGTGTTGATAAACTTTAATGAAATGTTTAAATCTTAAACAATAATAAAATACTTTAATCTAACAAGTACGAAACCATAAAAAAGTTCCAAATAAAATGGTAAAAATCACATAACTGGTATCCCCAACTAAGTACCTGTCATGACGGCTACTCTCTTACGAACATTGTTTATTGGTATCAAAACCCCCTGATTCTTCTGTTCTGCTTCACAAAACTCCTTCACCTTCAATATTATTTCTCGACCAGCACTTTTTACAACTTTAGGCATCGTAAATAATAGTTTAAATACGACAAATGAATAAAAAACGCAATGGAAACGAACACAACAACAACACTTGACAGCACCTGATACCGACAAACATGGCCGACCTGTCATATTAGTTCCATTTATCGCCGTGAGACTTCTTTCGTGAGACGAAGTCTAATGTCTTTTTCCAGAGGTAGTAATCTAGATACCTAGTTACGTATATTAATATACCTACATTTCTTTCGTAATAAAATGACACTACAAAACGTGCATACGTATAGTTATAACTGCAAGTTTGCTCACGCAAACCCCCCTCGTCCAAATATAATATTGTTACGCCGGCAAGAGTAACGCCATCTATCGCCGAATAGCCGAAACGATTATTAAAGGAACTCGTAACTTCGAGAAAGCTCGAGAAGTACAATGTCATCTATTGTCAGATAGCGGAAACACACATCGAAGCTACTCGACTTGCCCAGAATGTACTCGATAAATCTAGGGATGTGCTTTCGATTATGAAAGCGTTGCAGAGATGGCACGCAGTCAGATAGTAATCGGAACTACTCGAAGCGAAACAGCGAACGGATCACCTGAACTCTGAAGCGAAGCGGAAACAATGATTTGAGAACTGTAAAGTGCTCGTTAAGTGTTAATTTATACTTCGGCAGAATTTTTATTTATCCCGAACCCCCGCGCGTAACAATATATTCTATCCCATTTCTGCAGTGTAGGGTTTTAGGGTCTCCAAGCGCCGATAACCGTTCTCGTCGAAATCAATGTGACGAAGTTTGACGTATAACCAGCCCTTATACATACCCACTGAGTTTCTTGCCGGATCTTCCCAGTGCGTCTCGATTCCGATCCAGTGGTAGATTCGGTAAAGCGAAGCTCTTGCCAGAGCAGATTTCAGCAAATTATTTCAGGCTCTTGAGCTCGTCCACCAGTCAAGATCAAGCCAAAATAACCTTTCAGGCTACTGGCAATTAGGTTTACAAAAAAATACTTAAGTTTTAATATTAATAATCTATTGGTTACCGAGCTAATAGAATAAGTAGCAAGAGCGTGTATGTTCGCGCGTCGAACACGGCGTGGTAACTGTCCTAGGTCTGATCTCAGGATATAAAAAAAACACTGTAATAGTAAATTAATAATTTTATTATTTTAAATATTTACATCATTAAATTTACTGATAAAATACTATATTTGAAACTTAACCATTAATGTAATGATCACATTTTGACATAATTTTTTTTCAATTTAAACTTCCAATAATTCACTCTGATTTTATAATTATTCGAATCTACAATAAATACAAACCGAGTGAACTATTCAAAGTTCATACAATGAACTGCATCTGCAACAACTTGTCACATAAAACTTCAACAGCGATAAAACTTGCAACATAAATATATTTTATCGAAAATATTTAACCCATCTAAGGCCATGTGAATATCACAAGTGAACGAGTACATAATACAAGTGACATTAGTTAATTAAACATTTTGGCTGTTTTGGGTCCGAACACTAACTAGGAAGCATATTTAAGCTACAACATCAAAATAATTAAAATCCCACAACGGACCCTTTAAAGTTAAACATCAGGGAAATATTTAAAACAACAGAAGAATTGTGATTATTTCAAATCATGATCTTTTAATACGTAGTGTAATATTTTATCTATGGAACTATGTAATTAAATTTTTTTATATTGGCAACAATTATTCACACACACACACACACCAATAATACCTTTTATTTTTCGTCATGCATATGATTTAGAGATTAACAATTCTAGACAAGGGGATCATTTTTATGACATAACAATCGAATTATACTATGTCTTTTCATAGCAAATTTTTTACATGAATTTTTTTTGTTTGTCATAAAACATTAAAAAATAACATTTATCTCAATAACAAACAATTATGTATGGATAAAATACAAGCTGGCGCACCAGCGCGACCGCTAAGCGCGTCAATGCTGCACCAAGACGTGGCAGTGTTTTGTACTTGGCAACACTACTTGCAACTCACGAACCAACGCGAACAATGCGAAGTCCGTTGTGCTTTTAAAAAAATCTAAAGGCATTTTACGACAACCACATTCAATTAAGTATTCAACAACATTTTATCAGTTATATTATTCACAATACAAACATCACTAACCTCGTTTGGATATAAGATACATTCAGTCGTACTGAAGGGACAAATGTTCGCAGAGGACTCTGTCACAACATCCGCTTGTTGTAATAATTTGTTAATTCAAGTCAGGCTCCGTTGTTTAAGTTTTAAAGCCTTTGTTCGCTCTTCCTTTTAAACAGTTTATTTGTAATATCTGTGTGGATTTCTTTTGAACACTTATATCAAATAGCATTTCTTAATATTTAAGCCATTCCCAACTAAACATCATGTACACACTAATGATTATAAAGCACCTTTATATTATATTTTTCATTTTGTTACTGAAAATAGTTGAATTATATAATCTGATATTTTCCAATGTACTTGGTTCTGATATTTGATAAATTTCTTTACATAATTTTGTTGCTGCGCTCATTTTGGTTACCCTGTTATGATAGGAGTTAGTGGTTCCAAATAATATTTCAAACTTCGGACAAGTTGCCAGCTATGAGAAAGCCTTTTTTTATATTCATTTATTATCTCTTCTTAATTTGCTTAAGAATGCATATAGAAAATTTGTTTTGAAACAAAAACAATATTGAACAAATTACACAATTTATTCTGTGTGTCGCTTAGGTAGTGGACTTCAGTGTTGCAACATTTAAACATATTTTGCCTCTAATAATTAGAATTTCCGCTATACGTCTTAAAACTAAGTTATGTAAAAATGCACCACTAATACTAAGTAAGTTATACGATAAATACTCAACAATCTTAAAACGTTTATTGTGGAAATATAAACTTAATTGCACCCGGCGACACTAACAACTTTGTACTCAATTATATTATCTGATATATGTTGCTACGTTCCTAATAATTTTATGTAATATTACCGGCCGAAGTGGAAAGTGATAATTGAGTATGATTTATTTCATTCTTTCCCAATTTTTTTAATTAAACAAATATCGCTCTACCGTTGCGAGTAGCACGGCAGACTTTAATTTGTCACTCACCGTAACTCGTGATCCAAGTTACGTACGTTAGAGAAGTATAACAATTTAATTCCCTGTTTACTTACATTTAATTAACGTTAAAATTTCCACAATAAAACTTATAACAGCGGCCTTTCAATACGAGACACATACCGACCAGCCTGTTCCATTACAGACCAGACTTTGACACTGACAGATCGATACGACGCGGTCTCGGTGTTGTCAACGTTCGAAAATTTACTAAGTACAAAATACTAGGTACGTGGAATATGGCGTATATCGAGTGATATTGTTACGTAGCTGATATTCATATGTTATTGAAATAAATGTGTTCTTAGTTGACAGCACCGTAAGGCCATTACTATGAGCTATAACAACGAAAGGCGCGTGTGAAGCGAGCGGGACGAGGGCGGGACGAGAGCGGACATCTTACGTACTAGTCGTGTCCGGCTGGAAATAGTGGAGACCGTTTATCTGCGAAGGAATATATATTTATTTATTTCGTTTTGTAGACGGTCTGCCTCCATGGGATCCGTAGGATAAAGCGACAATCGGTTCTTCATCACTTAGTCGATTCCCACAAACTTGTCAATTAGCCATACATATTATATCATTCTCGTATAATAATTTTATGCTTCTAATTAATAGTCCTGATGTGTACGGCCTGTGTGGTGTCCTAGAATAGGGCCGGTTCGTCTCATCTCGTTAGGACTAAGGGTCTTCATTGGAAACTGGGCAGCAACACAGTACGATGGAGAGTTTACAGCACGGCTCACGGCGTGATGTCTACAGGTTCCGGTAGCCACACTAGATAATCCGTGACCGCGTTCACTCACCCATACCATAAAGAAAGCGATGGCCGCATGTCTTTGTTATTTATTTTAAGTTTAGATCACGGAGATTTGTTCACGTGTGGCACTAACCGTCATGTCGTACTCCGTGACGAAGGCCGGCACCTCGAGCTGGTCGCGCGGCATAACGGAGTACAGGTACTCGACGCCGGGCAGACTGTGGACCTTGGCCTTTATCGCCGGCGCCATGAACGTCGTGAACCACCACGTCATCATCTGGGAGCAAGCAGACGCAGGCTGTTAGGAGCCAGACGCTCATTGCATCTACTGGTGGTAGGACCTCTTGTGAGACTGCACGGGTAGGTGCCTATTTTTGCATCGAAGCAGTAATGCGTTTCGGTTTGAAGGGTGGGGCTGCCGTTGTAACTATACTGAGTTTTTAGAACTCATATCTCGAGGTGGGTGGCGGCATTTGCGTTGTAGATGTCTATGAGCTCCGGTAACCACTTAACACCAGGTGGGCTGTGAGCTCGTCCACCCACCCAAAAAAAGCATCTAAAATTGTTAATATCCTAATGTGTTTGAAGTTGCTTCCAACACAAAGGTCAGCGAGTTTAAAGAGTTTGCGTAACTTTCTTTACAAATCTAGTTTATATTTTATCCTCAAATGTTTTTTAATACATTGCTCTGTGCTCACGGTCTAGCTGATGTCAAGTTGGTAACTGTTAACTCCCACGTGGATTTCACCACGCGAATGCCGCCACTGACGTTTAGACATGAGGTCGAAATATCCCAACCATCCAACCGAAACGGGTAATTGCTTTGCGGCAAAAATGGACGAGATGGTGGTACATGCCTCGGTAGACTTACATTACGCGTTCTACTACCAGCCTTTATATGAACTCTATTTGTTAAGGTGACATTTTATTCGCTGCTGGTAAGGAGTCTTCTGAAAGCGCGGATAGGTATCACCACCCTGCTTAATTCCGCCGCAGTGAGGCTTTTCGCGGTATGAGGCATCCTTTGTAGTGTAGAACTGAGACTTGGAACCCATGTGTCAAGGTGGCTTTTACGTTGTCAATATCTATGGGGTCCACTAGCCATGTCCAGTAACCATTTAAACCTAGGTGGGCCATTCAATAATATCCGAACGGACTCTAGTGGCTCTTTCGTATTTTTTGAGAATAAACAAAGCAGATTGGACCTCAAAACGGGACCACTAGTTTACTTGTCTTAAATTATAATTATTAAAATCACTTCACATTTTTTAATATGCAGGCAGACGAGCATACGGTCCACCTGATGGTGAGTGGTCACCGTCGCTCATGGACGTGACAATGCCAGGGGCAGAGCCGAGCCGCTGCTTACCGTTCAATACTCTCCACAAGCCTCGTTTGAAGAAGGACATGTCATAGCGCTCGGGAAACACCCACCGTTCATGACCAATTGAGAAGTGTTAACAGTTGAGACTTCGAATCTACGTCATTGAACCCCCACCGGGGAGCCTTACTGATGACCCAGCCCACTGAGTTTCTCGCCGGATCTTATCAGTGGGTCGCGTTTCCAATACGGTGGTAGATTTTGCTAGGGTCAGTGTTAGCATCACTCCTGTTTGAGCCCCGCGAGCTCTCCTACTAGCTAAGATTACGCTGAAATAGTCTCTCAAGGCTATCAGTTTAGGTAGGAAAAAAAAGTGGTCTAGCCCAAAATATTTTTTTATTCAAGCTTATATTATGTATATTGGAATTTATTTAAAATATAATAAATTTTGGTGCAAAACCGGCGTATCCATAATTTCATCCATAGATAACAGATGGCTTTGTAAACATTATTTTGGCGGTTATTGTTTTTTTGCATACTCAAATTAAAATTCATGAAAACTTAAACCTCATAGCTCCACAGTAACTATGGTAAGCTTAGGCCGGTTTTGCGTTGACGACCTCATATATATTCATATTAAATTTGAAACTCACCTTAGTCCAGAACGTAGGATGAACAATGTAGAAAGCTTTCAGATTCTTCTTGTATCTGTGAACGTAACATTAGGATTTTTACATTATGCAGTTTCGAAATACGCGACTGTCTGATTCGTTCTGCTTCACGGCAGAAATAGGCAGGGTTGTGGTCGAGGGGTGCCCCGAGGAATTGTTTTTAATTCAATTCACGTAATCTCACTCTTCACGACCGGAGCAGAGCTCGTTCTCACTGTCTATGAACATTCGGTGAACTTATCAAACAGTTCTGACAGCTCTGTCAAGAGTAACCGACTATGATGATGATTTATTTAAACAATTCTGTTAGATTTAGAAACTAGCGTTAATAGGAAGACTGTTCGTCAATCAAGTGCAGAGAGGGCTATTAGAATCAACGTACTTGTAAGGCAGCACCGTGTACACCTCCTTGAGCCACGAGAAGGGAGGATGGTTCGCCGACGAGGCCAGCGTGTGGAAGTACGCGATCACGTAGTCGCCGCGCACGATCGGATCCAGGAGTTTGATCAGGTACAGGAGTGCCTGAAAAAAAATTAACCAACAATCAACATTTTGCGCTCAAAGGACCGAGTACCCGCGGCCTGAAATATATGCTTTGTTAGTTTAGGCCAAAGGTCGAGAAGGCGCGGCTCTTTGACTCCTTTTTTTCCTACTTAAGCTGATGAACTTGAGGGGCCATTTCAGCATAACCCTAACAAGTAAGTGAACTCACGGGGCTGAAATCTAATGAAGTTGCTAACATTAACCCTAGCAAGAGTAGTGCTCCAATCTACCCCCGGATCACAAACGCGACCCACTGAGAAGACCCGGTAAGAAACTCAATGGGCTGTCTCTATGGGTTAAACTCCTCGGCTACGGCTCTTCAGAGAAAAGTTTAGTTTAGGCACGGAATATTACTTATTATCTCGCTTTGTAAGATACAAATAACAGTTTTGAAACACAAGCCTTTAAAAATATAATACGCTAAAAGAAAATGGCTCTTTGAATACTCTTAAATTTCAATTGTGTGTTATGTATATTTGTCTACTTTGGTTGAAAATGTTGCCACACCACTAGGACTTTACACCAGACAATGAAACTGATTTTACGGTTTAATCTCACATTTACCATTTTCATTTTATTATTTAGAACGTTGCGAATAGTTTACAATTTTCGTCGGCGTAGGTAGACATCTAAGATATCGTATTTATCGACATTTGAATATTGTGTTAACTACAGTCTATTTTATCTGTATACACATATTTTTTATATTTCATTTCTTCGCACACAGAAATACTAAAAGTATCTTGAGGTTTCACAGTTTATTTGACTGGGCTTTACAGCTTCACGATAAGAGGATCGTAGATAACACTAAGTAGGGTATTTTAAATGTCGGTAACAAGAAAATAAAAAATAATAAACGCAAGACTGAGCCGTAATGTATGTAGTTTAAAAGATTAAAAAAGACACGCTAAAATAAACATTAAAACCCAATCGAAATTTAATTTCATATTTTTTTTAACACTGTCAACACCAGTCAGGATATTAGAGCTAAGTTATAAAATTATTGTTTTGTTTAAATCTCACATAGGTTAATTCTTTTTAATAATTTACGAAACTATATTTTTCTATTAAAAACAAACAAGAAAAGAACAGAAAAACGAATTGATGGGAAAAATCGATTAAATAAATTCAATTTTAGAAATGCATAGAAACGCGGGCCGCGTCTAGCTCATCCTTGCTCTAGTCTATTCTTTTACTAAGTCAGTTTATGTTCTAACAGCTTACCTTTTCCAAGCCTTACTCTAGTCTATTCTTTAGCTAGGTCAGTTTAGTTTCTAAGATCTTACCTTTTCCAAGTCTATGTCCCCAATGGGGAACCATTTCCCGATGAAGACGACCACGGGCCGACCCAGTCGATCCACGCCGCTCTGATACAGACATCCGATCCCAGATACCTCGCTCAGGTCTTCGGACTTGGCACGCCGCAGCAGTCTTTCATATCTTTAAGAAAAATATATTTACGTGATAATTATTGTTGTTGTTTATACATATTATATAATTTGAAGTAGTTTCCTTTTATTCATCGACAGCTGAAAGGCTATTTGTTTTATGCGACATTTTTGTAATCAAACCCGCAAAATTATAATTTTCGTAATTACTGGTGGTAGGACCTGTTGTGAGTCCGCGCAGTTAGGTACCACCATCCTGTCTATTTCTGCCGTGAAGCAGTCATGCGTTTCGGTTTGAAGGGTGGGGCAGCCGTTGTAACTATACTTGAGACCTTAGAACTTATATCTCAAGGTGGGTGACGCATTTACGTTGTAGATGTCTATGGGCTGCAGTAACCACTTAAGACCAGGTGGGCTGTAAGCTCGTCCACTCATCTAAGCAATAAAAAAATCGTACAAGGTTACCAATCACGGCATACCTCACATCTCAACGTGGATGTTTTGATGTGGCTCCGACAAGTTCATATACCTATACCTTTCCTCATACAGTAAGACAATATTATAATAATAAACCAACAAACGAATCCGATTTGGATTAAAGCCAGCTATGACGTATCAGAAATAATTCAAATATCTTTGTACCTACGTTTATAAATATACTATTGATTGGGGACACAAACTAATTTTAATTCTTAATGACGTTACGGCGAGCGTTCTACGCATTCCACGTATATAAATATATATATATATATATATATAATATTGTAATTTTAAACTTCGCGACTTCCAACAACCGCGTCCTTGGCCTGAAAACTTGTGACTAGAAAACGAAGATCCCTTATATCAACACATTCCCACCTATTTGAGGACAGAACAAGAGATCCAATTATAACGGCGACCGTCAATGTGTGTATTCTATTTTAGTAGTAACTATCAATCAAGTACGTAAATATTTATATGTGTAAATTAACACAGGACTACGTGAAGCTGTTTCATATTATGCCGGTCACGTACTATGAATACGCTTTTTGTAATGCACTATTATTAGAACGAAAACAACATTATACATAATATATTATTAAATTACTTAGTACGTAGTAGTGAGTAAGACATACTTATAAACTTAAACTCGTGAAGTCGTCGTGGCCTAACGGATAAGACGTCCGGTGCATTCGTGTTAAGCGATGCACCGGTGTTCGAATCTCAGGCGGGTACCAGGTTTTTCTAATGAAATACGTACTCAACAAATGTTCACGATTGATTTCCACGATGAAGGAATAACATCGTGTAATAAAAATCAAACCCGCAAAATTATAATTTGCGTAATTACTGGTGGTAGGACCACTTGTGAGTCCGTACGGGTAGGTACCACCACCCCGCATATTTCTGCCGTGAAGCAATAGTGCGTTTCGGTTCGAAGGGTGGGACAGCCGTTGTAACTACTGAGGCCTTAGAACTGATATTTCAAGGTGGGTGGCGCATTTACGTTGTAGATGTCTACAGGCTCCAGTAACCACTTAACACCTGGTGGGCTGTGAGCTCGTTCACCCATCTAAGCAATAAAAAAAATCGTACAAGGATCAAATTGCGACGGAGTAGTCGCATTACCAATACTACGTGTATACTATAAGTACTAAATCCTACGTATCTACATCACTGCATAGTATAAAAAAGTCGCTTTCTCTGTCCCTATATCCCTATGTATGCTTAAATCTTTTGATTATATACACGTGTATATAATCAAAGCTTAAATATTTAAAACTACGCAACGGATTTTGATGCGGGATTTTTTTAACAGTGATTGAAGAGGAAGGTTTATATATATAATAACATCCATTAATTAGTGGAGAAATCAATAATAAATTACAGTTGCCGAAGCAAAGCGAGGGCGGGTCGCTAGTATATTATATAAAGTCGATGTATGTATAGAGCGTGGGGCGTCCTCCAACCAGGTGGAGCGACGACTTAGTGCGCACGGCGGGAAGTCGTTGGATGCGGAAGGCGGAGGACCGCATTATGTGGAAG
The DNA here is from genome assembly GCF_003987935.1 of Bombyx mandarina. Next base: position 169,890 of record NW_021011560.1, on the reverse strand, counting down.
GCATTGGGGAAGGCCTATGTCCAGCAGTGGGCAGATAAAGGCTGATGATGATGATGATGATGATGATGATGATGATGATGATGATGATGATGATGATGTATGTATGTATGTATGTACGTCTTCTACAGACTCCGAAGCGGTTTGACCGTTTTTAGGTTAGTGCGAGTATTTAACGTTCTCGATAGCGTAAAAGTTAACTCAAATTTGTATGCAGTTGGAACAGCCTTAGTGGCTAACGTAGGTAAACGTTCCAACTCCATACAATTTTGAGTTAACGTTTACGCCATCGAGAACGTTAGAAAACTCACACTAAGCACACAGATTGTACTAGTGTCCTAGCTGATACGTTTGGTAGAGATCGGAAAGTCGAATCAAATATCGGCCAGCGAAGTGAGTCGGGTTTATTTAACTTGTTCTTTATTTATTGTTATTATGTTATTTACACTGAGACTTTTAGCACAATTGTTAACAATAACGCGGCCTAGCTTATTTGTAACCAAAACGAATCGAACTATTCGTTAAAATTCATGAAACAAAATTGCTTTGAGACTGACCTCCGTTTTTTAAACACGTTACACACAGACACTTGACAGAGTTAATCATATCAACTTATTTGTATACTAGCTTTTGCCCACGACTCCGTCCGCGTGGAATAGTTACTTTGGCATAACGCTAAATTTTACCCCCACTTCATTTACGTAGAAAGTGAAAATATTTTTGAATTATATAATGTTAAGGAGCTATTTAAACCCCTATTTTGAAACATTCTTTATTGGTACTCCACTTGTATAGTGCCTTACCGTGATCTTATATAGCCTATAGCCATTTCTCAATAAATGGGCTATCTAACACTGAAAGAATTTTTCAAATCGGACCAGTAGTTCCTGAGATTAGCGCGCTCAAACAAACAAACTCTTCAGCTTTATAATATTCTTAAGCTTACATAGCTTTTATCGCGGGCCTTGAGCGCGGCTTGAGAGGGGAATCATGAAATTCCGTAACGAAAAAAACCTAACGCTCCTCACTCCGCCTACCATATAGCTCGCGTTCAACACATTCACACGTTGCGCTTGTGTAGTGTTTGTTAATAAGCGCGTGGCGTGACGTCACATTGCATGCGCATCATGAAAAGTTTGCCCATCTCTCTCTCACGCGGTCTAGCTTATAAGTGTGAAGGGGAGAGTTTATGTTTTGCTTTTATTAATGTTTAATATATCGTGGTCTTGTTTTATTATTGTTTTAATATTAAATTATCATTGTCTAATTATAATTGCATAAGTTGATAAAAAATGCTATGCAATAGCTTTACCGCGGCAGTTCCCGAGTGCCACACGTTTTTTTGTTTGTATATTAAACTTCACAAATCTAAATTACTCGAATGAGAAGAATGTTCGAGACGGTCGTATAAACCGTATTAATAATTTAACTTGTATACATGCTGATCCGAGTCTACATGACAAGTATTTATACTTGAAGAAGGAACAGAAAAGTACCTAGGTTCCTAAAGCACATCTTCCAGACAATAACTAGATACTAGTGCCCCCTCTGTAGTCGAAATTCGACTATAATTAATTAAAATTAAGTTTGGACATAATTTTGGTTCTATTGTCAAAGACTATACTTCTATATTTCATCATCTATTCTCAATTTGACCACAGACTTTAACAATAAATATATAGGTATGCGTGCCTGTGTCAAATACATGGTAGTGTGTGTGATGTTTTCTTTATTGATTTAAAGATTTTTTTATGCTTAATTAAAAAAATATATTAGCATTCTGGACTTCTTCTCTATGTTCTTTATACGTGTGAGAAATTTTATACTCCTCTGTCCGCGCAATTTTCGTAAAAAGGAGTATAACATTTCTGCTTCACGTATTAATATATAGATATTATAAAAACACCGACCTACCGACCAACTATATTATATATTAAGGCCTCGTAACAAAACAAATAGTGTTATTACATCAAAACCTATTTCGTTTTAGTGTGTGTGTGTGTGTGTGTGTGTTTAAACAGGAAAAACCGTGAAATAAATTAATATTGTTTATCCAATTAATATTTATTTTGTACGAAAATAGAGGTTGTTTTTTTTTAATTCCTGCAATGCGGTCTTTTCTGAGAACGTTTGCTTATTGGTTTACGTAAAGCATTCACGTGTACGTCTTTTTATCTTATCTCTTGTTTTGTCACGGAATTCTGTACTACAATCTTCGCCTTCGTTACCTGGTACATTGAATTTTTTCTCTTACAAAGATTTGGAGTTGAATTCCTTTACACTAATGATATTTTTTGCTATCTAACTAAAACTTGTTTGTATGATAATCTTTCCTGAAGATCTAATTACATAGTTCATACAGCGTACACACAGTTACATAAATGGCGATTGTTAATTATATTTCGTTACTTTTCCTTTGTTTATACAAGGTGGGCCAAAAGAAGTTATCCGATGTTGTTTGGCTCTCATTTTTTTTCTAAATGAAAAACTTCCATTCTGTTTTTTGATTATCTTTATTTGAACCTTTAGAATTTTATTGGTCAAGTCAAGAAGATGATATCGGCCAAATGGGCGCCGTCACGATTGCCTTACGGGCTCGTTTTATGGCATTTTTCATCACTTCGGCAAGAACTTCGGGCGACAGATTCTCGCACTCGTGTCGAATGTTGTTCTTGAAGGGCCTCGAGCTTGTTCACGTAAACTCGGGATTTCAAAAAACGCCACAAAAAAGTCTGGTACAGTTAAATCGGGCGATCTTGCGGGTCAGTGCAAATCGCCAAAACGAGAGATGAGGCGACCCGGGAATGCCGCCTTCAGAATATCGGTTGTGGCTCGCGCAGGATGTGCCATTGCTCCGTCCTGTTGGAACCACATATCCCCCAGTCCTAACTGGCCCTATAGCACGCACCGTCCATTGTTGTCGTTTGACCACTTCGTTCTCGAGATTGAGGATGGCTTGGGCGTAGGTTACACGCGTTTGGCGGTCGACAACCAGCAGCTGATGCACGGACTGGACTTTGTACAGGAACATGCGCAGGTCTTTGACTAAAATTCGCCTTAGGGACGACCGGCTGATGGCTAATTGCGAGGCACGAATTGTTACGCAAAAAAATAGACATGATTATTCTGCGTTCTTGGGGAGTGTACAGCTTCATGGCTTGTTCACTTGTATTCTACACCTACCTAGTCCACAAATGTCAAAACAAATTTGACATTGGCGGCCATTTGCAAAAATAAGAGCATAATATTCCAATAGGGTGATTTCATTTGGCCCACCTTGTATATACCTACCTAAATATATATAATAATATCTATATTCCGAGTAGGATTGACGTCACAGGCTGTCGTAAAACTTGTTTCAAGCTTCTATGCAGCTTGACAAAAATATATGCAGCACCGAACCCACATAATGCGGAATGATAAGGGCAAGAAGGAGTTTTGCTTTCGTTTCAATTTTATGTAAGTAATACTAGCCGTACTCGCCCGCTTTGCTGGGCATTTAAAATTAATATTATTATTTATTGTCAATATTCTTAGGGAGTCCAACACTCATATAAATATTAGCCTATCCATTAAGTACATGTATTTTCTACATGGATAACAAGTTTCAAGTCAATCGGATGCATGGTTCATTTAGTTATAAAGGAACATCCGTAAAAACCACTGTAGATTTATATATTAGTATAGAAGTACAGATATAGATTAAATATCAGAAAAACGGTAAAAATTCTCCCGTAAAATTTCCGTTTAAAAAAAAATTCTATACCCTCATTGATTTTATTGTATACAGTGTATAGTTAGATAGGTAATAGTCGGAAAAGGTCACCGACACAAAACACTTCATCGGTGTGATAGCAACATGTTGCGGGGTAGATTCTGAGCAAGTAGCGGTAGGGGTCGGGCTCCGCTCTAAGGGCGTGAAGGGGGAGTTTGGCTCGGCGCCACCGGGCCGCCCGTCATTGACGCATGACGTCACACCACCCCCGCACCCATCGCCGAAGTCGATTATAAGATACTTCAGCTGCAGAACAATAGCTTTTACGTAAACATTGAATTGCGTATTTTTATTTTAAGGGCTCTAATTGCGGATAGCTGCAAATTTACACTTTGAATTTAACTCTTAACAGAATTTCATTGATAATTAATGCTTACTTATAGTGACTTAATTAATTCGACCAGCAAGAGCCTATTTATTCAATACATTATTAAATTTTTACAATCCATCTAATAAATACCTACAAATCATAGCTTAGCGATGTCGGATTATGTACAATAACTTAATTTCGGGTCGCATAGAGGTCAAACATCAGCCAGATGGTAAGATCTGGTAAAGGAAGCGGTTGATGGTAATCTATGCCATGTGGTCCTTGCCACCCATGATCGTGGAGGAAAGTCACATGTGGTCGCGATCCTCAGCAGTGACGGAACGATAAAGAAGAAGATAGCTTAGCAAAACTATTAAAGGTACATAGTATATACAATTTTATTTTATATCGAGCCCTTCGTATATGGACATAGTTAAACATTTAAATAAAAAATGCGATACGTTTACAAGTTTAATAACGGCTTTACATAATAGTCACAGGAATGTCTTGTTATTTACTGACCTCCAATGACGTTTTGCACAATTTATATGGGAATCGATTTCAGTGTAACTGTCGACCATGTCATTGCCAGTGAACAAAATAATCTAGAAGCTTCTTTTTTTTACTTTGACGGGTGGACAAGCTCAGGGCCCACTTGGTGTTAAGTGGTTACCGGAGCCCATAGATAATCAACAACGTAAATGCCGCCACCCACCTTGAGACATGAGTCCTAGGGTAACAGCTTTCCACCCTTCAAACTGAAACGCGTTACTGCTTCACGGCAGGGTGGTGGTACCTACCCGCGCGGACTCACAAGACGTCCTACCACCAGTATCTACCATCTATTAGCTAGAGAGGCGCGTGATAGGAGGGATATCTTACTGATGGTAGGACCTATTGTGAGTCCGCACGGGTAGGTACCACCACCCTGCCTATTTCTGCCGTGAAACAATAATGCGTTTCGGTTTGAAGGGTGGAGCAGCCGTTGTGACTATACTGAGACCTTAGAACCTGTATCTCAAGGTTGGTGGCCACCATGTAAGCGATAAAAAAAGCAATAAAAAAATATTCAAGTAGGATAATGGGTTTAATGTGTTTTAACGATAGTTGTTGTTCGCGACAACTTCAGCATCTGAAATCGCAGAAATAACCTTTTTATTCATCGCATGTTTTAATTATGTGAAACGAAAGAAACGCAAATGATAGAATGACGATAAACGAAGCCCCCGAGAAGCCTCACTAATGTGCTTTAATCTTACATTATACAATAACGCGTAAGAGATATATACCGTGTTTGAGTCTAAGCTTCCAACGTAGAAAGGTTAAGTCTGTCATTACAGAAATCTATTTTTTTAAATCGATCAGATATTATTTATTTATTTGGGAAACAAACAGTACAATACAAATATATAATATTTAAAAAAAATATAGCTAAAACAATAACCAAATATGTTTCCACAATCAAAATCACATTTAAGTAGAAAGTGAACAAGAAGAGAAATTTAGAAATTTAAATTACAAAAAAACAAAAGCAACACAATACGCACATATTATTTTATACATCAACTTACACTATAAAACTATAATACTTATCGGGCTAAATCACCTTATAAATATTTTAAAATAGCTTTTCTATATGCTACAAGTGACAAGCAAAAGATGTCAGCATTAGAGAACTTAGCATCATACAACCTACAAGATCTACGGACAAATATACATATATACGGATAAATATTATGTACCTATTTCAATATATTTATTTTTGGAAACCACTTTTTTAAATTGATTTAAATCTTATACCTTTAAACGAGCAATTCTTCTATATATATAATCTGAATTTCGGAAACGGCTCCAACGATTTTCATAAAATTTAGTGTACAGGGGATTTAGGGGGCGATAAATCGATCTAGCTACGATTCATTTTCAGAAAATGTTGTTTTATTCGTGTTTTCAATAATCAACTCTTCCCGAAATCTATTGGCGAATAATAATACTATTTTTCTTAATTGAGAGCAACTAACCAAGATGGCGTTATAAAAAAAAAACCGAGCTAAGCTCGATCATCGTCTAGTGTTAGTTAAAATGAGAACTTATATTTTCGAATTATTAATATAGGAGAAATCGGTTACGGTGCTTAATTGAAATGCGATAACGCTTCGTAACGCTGCCGTCAGCCATTGCTACTATGTGGCTTAAAATTCCGAGGTAAAGATACGAGTTTATTTTATTTTATTTTTATTGCATATATGTGTGGACGAGCTCACAGTCCACCTGGGTGTTAAGCGGTTAATGGAGCCCATAGACGTCTACAACGTAAACGCCACCACGCATCTTGAGTATGAGGTCTAAAGTTTCAGTATAGTTACAACGGCTGCTCCACCCTTCAAACCGAAACGCATTACTGCTTCACGGCAAAAATAGGCAGAGTGGTACCTACCCGTGCGGACTCACAAGAGGTTTTTGCGTAGTTAGGCAAATTATAATTTTATGCGTTTTTTTTTGTTTTTTAATAGAGTACGATTCGCTATGTAAACCCCCAACGTTTATTTATAAAAATACCATTTTGAGAAAACAATTGGCTTTGATAATTGGAAAAGCCATAACCGGTTGCGATTACAAATTAGACATTGACATAAAACACGAACTCTTTCTTATTGTTTACCGACAGAATCAGACAAATACTTTTTGACATTGACGATAATTCTGCGAAAATACAATACGCATCAGTCGTCCCTCTATTGTCTTCGTGTCTTTTGAGATGCGCAAAAACGTCATCATGGCTTCAATTATTCAACTAATTATTAATATAAACTTGAACTTTAGTTTAGTTATGTAAAATATGATTTTGAAAACAAACAATTTAATACAGTTGTATTTTAGTTGGTTTTTTTTACTTAGCAGTAATTCTTTCCAAAATCTCCCAATACGGCCGGTCACAGCGGGAGAGTTCGACCAAAACCCCCCAAGAACAATTGTAAAAATGAAAAATGCCGCATACATTTGCACCCTCAACGTAAGATCATTGTCTTCAGATGAAAAATATATTCTATAATATAATTGAAATAGCTCAAAGCTGCACTAGAAGATATTAAGCATGATATAATAGTTTTGAGCGAAGTTCGCCGCCTAGGAGAACAGATAATCAAAGACTACGAATATACCTTCGACTACATTGGCCAAACAAAAGGACTCTGTGGACAGAGCTAACGACAGAGAAGGATGGCATTCCTTGGGGGAGGCTTTTACCCGAACGGGGTCCATGCATTGAATAATTAGGTAATGGAAAATTAAAATAAATAATAATCAAACACCAAAAATTTATAATTAAATATTAAAAATTCATCTAAGTGTAATAAATGTAATTGAATTATAGGTTAATAAATTATCAATTGTTATCGTTTAATGTGTACTATGCATGGAATTAAATAAAGCTTTATTATTATTATTATTCTTTCCAAGGACACTTCAAAGATACGTTGGACAACATTACCAAACATTCTTATAGGATAAAAATGAAATTTTACATTTGAGAAAGTACATTACGTTTTATGAGCAATTGCTCTCACACAATGGACCTTCACCAACAGAATCATGATTGAAATCAATGGAATGGTGACAGTAGTAACACTGGTTCACGGACAGCGTCAATATTGGTTCAATCAAAATTTAAAAGAAACTTTTTTTTTTTTTTTTTCTTAGATTGGTGGATGAGCTCACAGCCCACCTGATGTTAAGTGGTTACTGGAGCCCATAGACATCCACAACGTAAATGCGCCACCCACCTTGAGATACAAGTTCTAAGGTCTCAAGTATAGTAACGACGGCTGCCCCCCACCCTTCAAACCGAAACGCATTACTGCTTCACGGCAGAAATAGGCAGGGTGGTGGTACCCACCCGCGCGGACTCACCAGAGGTCCTACCACCAGTAATTACGCAAATTATAATTTTGCGGGTTTGGTTTTTATTACACGATGTTATTCCTTCACCGTGGAAGTCAATCGTGAACATTTGTTGAGTACGTATTTCATTTGAAAAATTGGTACTCGCCTGTGGGATTCGAACACCAGTGCATCGCTCAACACGAATGCACCGGACGTCTTATCCGTTAGGCCACGACGACTACATAACTACATGACTAAAACGTTATTGTCGTTTATAGAGTCTAGACTGAAATCTAGTCACGCACCGTTTTTGAATTGTTCCAACGTTCTTCTGTTAGGTCAAATTTCGTTTGACATTCGGCATTCACGTTTATCGGTTCTGGTTCGCATCCAAAACTAAAGGTTGCTCAGACGTGCTTCGAATTATTTAAATTTGTACACAGTTCGGTGTGTTTCGTAATGCCGAAAAATGGATATTATTTTTTACTGGTGGTAGGACCTCTTGTGAATCCGCACGGATAGGCACCACCACCCTGCCTATTTCTGCCGTGAAGCTGTAATGCGTTTCAGTTTGAAGGGCGGGGTAGCTGTTGTAACTATACTGAGGCCTTAGAACTTATATCTTAAGATGGGCGGCGCATTTACGTTGTAGATGTCTATGGGCTCCAGGAACCACTTAACATCAGGTGGACTGTGAGCTCTATGAGTATATTTCTATTATATCTGTCGACGCACCACTCTAATTATATGGAAAAATAATTAATCAATCAAGATTAATTCCTAATTTAACATGCGGCGTAATTATTGATTGTAATTATCACACGTGTAGTAAATATATTTCAGACTGATTGTTAATTTAAGCAAAATGCAATGTTATGGTTTGCTGTCACTTGGGCAGCAAACGATAACGTTGCATTTACCATNTGTAGAGGACCCCGAGCGACAACCGGCGAGCGTGCCGGCCGACGAGACTGAAACAGATGCCACATCTCGGCCCCAGCCCCTGCCGTCTACCTCGCGAGCTGCCCAGGCCTTGGATGCTTAATGGTTAGTTTTATATTTCTTACTGCTATCCTGATAGTTACTTAAAATGTTTACCAATTTATGAGAAAGCCAATATCAACATCAGCAGTATAAGATCCAGCCGTTGGCCTATGTCTTTGTTGACGGGTCGACCATTATTAAAAGTAAGCCTGTACATTACCCCTATCCTATTTTCCTTCCTTGAACCAATTTCAGAGCCCCTGTGGACCACGGTCAAAACAAATAAGGCCTAGGCCACAGCATCGTCCTTCCTACATCCTTTAGAGCCCCTGTGGACCACGGCGTACGAGACCGCTCAGCGCCACAGCATCATTCCCATGTGAGCTCTTCATTACGCTATTTATTTTCAGAGCCTCTGTGGACCACGGTCATAAATATAAGGCCCAGGCCACAGCATCGACCTTCCTAATCCTTTAGAGCCCCTGTGGACCACGGCGTACGAGACCGCTCAGCACCACAGCATCAAAACCCTCATAAGCCTAAACAAAAGGCAAGTAAAAAAAAAAAAAAAAAAACATTACTTTTCAGAACCTCTGGGGACCACGGTCAAAATGATTGACTATGACTGTTGCTAACTTTGACCGACTTAGGCCTAGGCCCCAGCATCGTCCTAGTTCCCACTTCCATTAGAGCCCCTGTGGACCACGGCGTTCGAGACCGCTCAGCGCCACAGCATCAATCCTATCTACGAGAAATCAAATCGTGCAATTATGCGTGGAGCATTTGTATCGATATATCTACGAGTACATAAATCGTGCGAGTAAGCGTGGAGCATTACAAGCACTTCAATATCATCGCTCACCTTCCATGTACAGCATTCCTATACTTATAACAATTTTGTATAAAGCCTCTCAATCTTTATTCTGTGCTTTTCATCTTACTATTTAACATACTTGTGTGTATGAACTTTATGGTACAAAAGCTAGCTGATAACTAGGATTGTTGAAATCGGTTATCAAAGAAAAATAGTACGACAATTTTATTATCATTACAGTAGTGACGTTGTTTCATTTTGAAAAGCGCCAGCCACAAACAAGTTGTCAGCTAGTGTACCGGTGGACGGATACCTAGCTCAAAGAAATTACTTTTCATTTTCAGACCCGCGACTGGTGCAGAGCACGCACACTGTCTCGCAGAATGGCCGTGTCGACGCACCACT